>KQ999431.1:9455-35135 GCA_001598015.1 Dorcoceras hygrometricum | reverse complement strand
CGAAGAGCTGCCGGAGGGATTACCACCCCTTAGGGGAATTGAGCATCAAATTGACTTGGTGCTGGGGAGTGCTTTGCCAAATCGTCCAGCATATAGGTGCAATCCAGAAGAGGCTAAAGAGCTTCAACGACAGGTGAGTGAGCTTTTACTTAAGGGCTATGTGCGTGAGTCAATGTCACCTTGTGTTGTGCCTGTTTTATTGGTGCCAAAGAAAGATGGATCTTGGAGGTTGTGTGTAGATTGCAGGGCTATCAATAACATTACTATCAAGTATAGACATCCCATACCTAGACTAGATGATATGTTGCTTGAGTTGCACGGGTCTACCATCTTTAGTAAAATTGATCTTAAAAGTGGTTACCATCAGATTAGGATGAGGGAAGGTGATGAGTGGAAAACTGCGTTTAAGACCAAGTATGGCTTGTATGAATGGTTAGTGATGCCATTTGGTTTAACGAATGCACCGAGCACTTTTATGCGACTAATGAACCATGTCCTACGTACATACATTGGTAAGTTTGTAGTGGTTTACTTTGACGATATCCTGATATATAGTAAACATTTGGATGAGCATGTTGAGCACTTAAGGCTCGTACTAACAACACTTAGTGCGGAACATCTGTATGCTAATTCAAGTGTGTGTTTTGTATGGAAAAACTTGTTTTCCTTGGATATGTTGTGAGCTCTCAAGGTATACAAGTGGATGAAGAAAAGGTTAGTGCTATTCGGGATTGGCCAACGCCAACTACTGTCGGTCAAGTTCGGTGTTTCCATGGCCTTGCCAGCTTCTACAGGAGGTTTGTAAGAGATTTTAGCACACTAGCAGCACCTATGACAGCGGTGATCAAGAAGAACGCTCCTTTCCATTGGGGTGCAGAGCAAGAGAAGTCCTTTCAACTCATTAAGCAAAAGCTGATTAATGCTCCTGTACTTGTATTGTCTGATTTTTCTAACACTTTTGAAATTGAATGTGATGCTTCAGGATTAGGTATTGGGGGAGTGTTAATGCAAGGAGGAAGGCCCGTTGCTTACTTTAGCGAGAAACTTACCGGCGGCACGTTGAACTACCCAACTTATGACAAGGAGTTGTACGCCTTGGTGAGGTCTCTTGAGGCATGG
Organism: Dorcoceras hygrometricum; assembly: GCA_001598015.1. Classification (NCBI taxonomy): domain Eukaryota; kingdom Viridiplantae; phylum Streptophyta; class Magnoliopsida; order Lamiales; family Gesneriaceae; genus Dorcoceras; species Dorcoceras hygrometricum. The sequence goes on along the minus strand of KQ999431.1, from coordinate 34,016 downwards.
CAACACTACCTTAGGCCGAAGGAGTTTGTGATTCACACGGATCATGAGTCTCTCAAGCACCTTAGAGGGAAACAAAAGCTTAAACAGAGGCATGCCAAGTGGGTGGCATTCATCGAGACATTTCCCTATGTGATCAAGTACAAACAAGGTAAGGAAAACATAGTGGCCGATGCACTATCACGAAGGTACATTTTATTCTCCACCCTAGGTTCGAAGTTCTTGGGATTTGAACATGTAAAATAGTTATATGCCCTAGATGATTTTAAGGATGTGTTTGAGTGTTGCATGCATGGAACACATGAAAAATTTTATTTGCTTGAGGGGTTCTTATTTAGGGAACATAGATTGTGCATCCCTAAGTCGTCCATTAGAGAATTGCTTGTTAAAGAAGCGCATGGGCGTGGCCTAATGGGACATTTTGGTGTGGCTAAGACCTTGAACGCATTGCATGAACATTTCTTTTGGCCTCATATGAAACGTGATGTCCAGTGTCATTGTGAAAGGTGTATAACATGTAGACAAGCAAAGTCTAGGGTACAACCTCATGGGCTGTATACGCCACTTCCTATTCCTATTGAACCTTGGGTTGACTTGTCTATGGATTTTGTTCTGGGGTTACCTAGGTCTAAGAAGGGAAGGGATGCTATTTTTGTGGTGGTTGACCGTTTCTCCAAAATGGCTCATTTTATTGCATGTCATAAAGCGGATGATGCTTCTAATGTGGCTGACTTGTTCTTTAGAGAGGTTGTTAGACTGCATGGGATGCCTAGGAGCATTGTGTCTGATAGGGATACACGATTTTTGAGTTACTTTTGGAAGACGCTATGGTGCAAGCTTGGTACTAAGTTACTCTTTTCTACAACTTGTCACCCTCAGACGGATGGGCAAACTGAAGTTGTTAATAGGACTTTAGGGACATTATTGCGTGCCATAATAAGCAAGAACTTAAAGAGTTGGGAAGAGTGTTTACCTTTTGTTGAGTTTGCATATAATAGGAGTGTTCACTCTACTACAGGGTTTTCTCCATTTGAGATTGTATATGGTTTTAACCCACTAAGTCCTATGGATTTGTTGTCTCTTCCTATGAGTGAAAGGTTGAACTTGGATGGCAAGAAAAAGGCTGAGTATGTGAGAACTCTACATGAGAAGGTAAGAGCCAACATCGAGAAGAAGATTCAGCAATACACCAGGCAAGCCAAAGAAGGAAAGAAGAAGGTTACTTTTGAGCCTGGAGACTGGGTGTGGCTGCACTTAAGGAAAGACGGTTCCCAGAGAAGAGGCGTTCCAAACTCTTACCAAGGGACGATGGACCATTCCAAGTGCTAGAGAGGATCAATGACAATGCCTACAAGTTGGATCTACCCGGTGAGTATAATGTGAGTGCTACTTTTAATGTTAGTGACCTCTCTTTATTCGATATAGGTCACGATCAAGATTTGAGGACAAATCCTTCTCAAGAGGGGGAGGATGATGCAATCACAGCTATACGACGGGATCCATTAGCATTGCCCTCGGGACCAATCACAAGAGGACGCAGCAAGAAGTTCAAAGAAGCTCTTCACGGACTCATCTTGAGAACCCAAGAAATGTTTAAAGAAGAGGGGAATCCTGCACATGAAAATCTAGTTGGAGGGTTAAGAGATTATTGTCAATATTATTCAAGTCCAAGACTAGCAAATGAAAATGAACAAAAAAGAACGAGTACATGCATGCGCTGCATGCATAGGACATTTGGTTTCACATGCATAGGACATTTGGTTTGTTTTGGCTTTTAAATTACTTAAGATAAGATTTTCCAATAGTATTAGATAAGGTAAGAGATTGAGTCCTTCCATGACTAGGAGATTTGTTTCCTAATAAAGAGGTATTCTAGGTTGGAAAGAATCATTAGGAGATTTGTTTCCTAATAAAGAGGGATTCTAGGTTGGAAAGAATCACTAGGACTCTTGGAAACAAGTCTATATATATATTAGGAGGTGGATTTCAAAATTATTGAGTTTTATGCAAAAAAATATTTTGCTTTCTTGCAAAGTTTGTGTTTACCTTAAAATAAATCAAACTTATCAAAGTCTATAACTTTGTGGCGTTTGTCGGTTGATCTTCGCACGGATTGTCAAAGACGAGTTCCTTTGAAGGTTCGTTTGAGATTAATCGTTTTATTTTCGTTGTGATTTTTGTTTCCTTTGAGAATTCATCCAGAAAAGGATTTCACACATCCTAACATCTTGGTCTAAAGATCGGGCATAATTTGGTTCTCTTGGCCATTGAATTGAGGGCTCGTGGAAATCAATATCACGTGTTTGCCTTTCTTAACCAACGAGAATCATATCACTTCCTTGATCAGTTGGCATCATCAACATAGGTGTTTCAATCAATGCTTGCTTCAATTTGTCAAAAATATTTTGACATTCAACTGTCCAATTATACTTCACTTGTTTCCTTGTTAACGTAGTCAATGGAACAGCTATCTTAGAGAATCCTTGGATAAATCGCCTATAATATCCAGATAAACCCAAGAAACTCCTTATCTCTGCAACATTCTTTGGTACTGGCCAGTCGCGGACAGCTTCTACCTTGGCTGGGTCGACTTCTATTCCATCTTTAGAGATTATATGACCTAAGAATGATACTTTCTCCATCCAGAAATCACATTTGCTGAATTTAGCAAACAACTGCTTATCTTTCAAAATCTGGAGTACTGTTCTTAAATGTTGAACGTGCTCATGTCGTGTCCTAGAATACACTAAAATATCATCAATAAAGACTACTACAAATTGGTCCAAAAATGGTTGGAAGACCCTATTCATTAAATCCATAAAAGCTGATGGAGCATTCGTAAGTCCAAAGAGCATAACTAGGAATTCATAATGGCCATACCTAGTTCTAAAGGCTGTTTTATAAACATCAGATGCCTTAATCTTTAATTGATGGTACCCAGACCTCAAGTCGATCTTATAAAATACTACTGACCCTCTCAGCTGGTCGAACAGATCTTCTATCCTGGGTAATGGATACTAATTCTTAATTGTTAATTTATTCAGCTCTCGATAATCTATACATAACCTCATACTTCCATCCTTTTTCTTAACAAATAAAACGGGGGCTCCCCAAATAAACCCTTTTTCCAATAGATCTTGTATTTGTTCTTTCAGTTCTTTCATTTCAGATGGAGCTAATCGATAGGGTGATCTAGATACTGGAGCAGCTCCTGGAATTAGATCAATTGAAAATTTCAGCTCTCTATCTAGTGGTAATCCCCGGATATCTTCTGGAAAAACTTCAGGGAACTCGTTTACAACCTCTACGGCTGACAGCTAGGGTCTATCAGTCTCTACTAAGGATGATATAATTGAAGGGGCTTTATTAACATGTTTGGCTAAAAACTGGAATGACTTTCCTACTGGTGGAATAATATTGACTGTTCGTAGCTTAAAGTCAATTACTACCCCATACTTAGTTAGCCAACTATTCCCAAAATCATATAAAATTCTGGCATCGGCAATACGATTAAATCAGCAGTATTCTGATGCCCTTGAAGTTTAAGTTCTAAACTCCTAAACAGTTCGTGAGAAACCAGCTTCTCTCCTGATGGTACCGATACACAATAGCCTATCAATACTTGCTCTGGCTGAATGGACAATTTCTTAACAAACTCAGCAGAAATGAATGAATGTGTAGCTCCTGAATCTAGTAAAGCCAGAGAAGGAAATCCAGCTATCAAAATTTCACCTGTGACTACTGTTGAGTCTGGATTGGCTTGGTCGGCAGTCATTACATAGGCTCTGCTGGTCACCAGTTGCTTGAGCTTTGGACAATTTTTCAAAATATGTCCGGGCATTCCACATTTATAGTAGACGTTTTGTCCAAGTCTGCATTGCCCCAGATGATTCTTGTGACACTTAGGACATTCTGTTCTATTATTGCCAGCAGGAACAGAGCTAATAGGTTGAATTGACAGAGGCTTTTGCTCTTGAGGCCTCTGCTGGTTCTTGTTTTACTTCTTGAACGGCCTCTGGTCCTTCTGCTCTTGAGGCCTCTGCTGGTTCTTGTTTTACTCTTGAACGGCCTCTGGTCCTTCTGCTGAAAGGCTTGTCGCTTCTACTGCCTTTCCTCATCAACATCTTTCCAATCTCATTCAATTTGCAGGGCTCTATCCACTGCTTCTCTATAGGTTCTTGGCACAGATAGCCTAACATTCATTTTGAACATCGGCTTCAATCCTTACACGAAGTGACTCAGTTTCTCTTCTGGGTCACTTCCTATCAATGGCACAAAATAGCACCCTCTTTTTCACTTCCGCACATATTCCTGTACGGTTAAACTTCCTTGTTTGAGGGTCAAAAATTCCCTCTTCAATTCGTATCTCTTTCCAGCCGTGAAGTATTGCTCAAAGAATACTTGTTTGAAATCTGCCCATGTGAGATTCTGCAGATTCACAGACAACTTGGCTCCTTCCCACCAAATCATCGCATCTTCCCTCAACATGTAGATAGCGCACCTTGGCCTATCTAAATCAGACATTTGGAGATACTCGAAGATAACCTCCATGGATTTAATCCAGCTCTCTGCAACTAGTGGATCAGTAGTACCACTAAATTCCTTGGGTCTCTGTCGTCTGAACTTTTCTTGGGGATCATCATTGCTTGGTCCCCTGTTGCTGCTTGATTGGCCATTTCCTCTGTTATTTTGTTCTACTAGCAGCCTTAACAGTTGTGTGATATTAGCATTATTATCACTATCAGTTTCTTCTAAAGGAATACTTCGTCTAGTTCTTCCTCTTCCTGTCATTCTATATTCTATAGCCCGTAATCCACCGCATACATATATCAGAACATGCTAAATAATTTAAAGACAGTGCCCTGAAAATAAACTCACAACTTAGAGGAACAGACGATGAACTTTGATCCAGCTGATGGTGCGTGTGTTTATCTCAGGAACGTTGCTCTGATACCATGTTGTGACGCTCGAACCCACGGGAATCACGAATTAGGGTAAATAAAAATTTTCAAATAAAAATAAGGGCTAAAGGACAATTTGTTATAAGTTGTATTTCTTATAACTTCAAAAGAAATATAAAATGCGAAGACAATTCTAACAGACACTCAATTGTGCGCCAACTACTGGAAACATTTGCGGAAAAACAGACTTCATTAATAACTGCAATTGCGATTTACAACAGCTGATATTATATATAAATGTACAACTGTTGCAACTGATTTAATATAGTGTTTCTAATACAAAATAACATCAACTGAAGACACGGAAAATGCTGGCCTTGACAAACACACACCATCCAGCAGCTGATTCAAGTTTCACCTTCTGTTCGATCTCCAGCTGTCGCACCTGCACCATTTTAAAAGCTAGTGATCCTAGGGGCTCAGCAAGTAAAACCTGAATAATAACAAGTTTAAATACGCAGGTGGAATTCTGATATACATAAGTTAAAGGAATGTCAATGCATAAACATTTCTTTAAACATCATTTCTTTCATAAACAGGGAGACAGGGAATAATAGCCCAAATCTCAATCATCATCAATATTTTCTTTAGATTTCTGGTATAGAAGCTCCCTATTCAGGTCCGTGTTGCACTTTGATCAAAATGACTTCCGATATCAGTTTTAGCATATAGCTCATATGAAAGGGCAGCCGACATCTGGACGACTACTCACCCTTCTCGTTGGTGACCATCAGTCGACTATGCCATAGTCTTAAAATAACTTTTGTTCCTTTAACATCTTTCGTAAAACTTTCTTTCTTAAAATCCTCGGGTTCCATCATTTAAAACTCTCGCTTCCATTTTCAAAACTTGACCGAGTATCGAGTTCGACTTTGGAAACATAACATTGACATGAGACCAGTCGGAAGAATAAAACCAGCCGCAAGGTCTTTGCATTTAAAACAAACGTATTTAATAAAACGGCGTCGTTAGCGCGTCAACCAGCTGCAAGGAAAGCGCTACACAACCAGTCGCAAGAAAAGCGCTAACATATATAAAACCAGACGTAATGAACAATACCAGTCGCAAGACTAATACCAGCTGCAATGAACAGTACCAGTCGCAAGACTAATACCAGCTGCAATGAACAGTACCAGTCGCAAGACTAATACTTTTAGAAGTGAACGATGTATCTGCTGGTATGTATCAAGGAAATGCAACTGTTGAATTGAACAGTGCAACTACTGATTTTACGAAAACAACGCAACTGCTGAAATATTATAATGGAATGCAGCTACTGGAATTTGACTTGATAATTGTAATATCAAAACAACAACTATGCTATCAGCCGTTGCCTATCAAACCAGACTTCATACTGATTCAACTAGCAACTACCAATTACACAGTTATCAAATTCTGATATTACAACTACTGAAAGAAGAACATTCATAAACATTCTGGGAATAAACTTGAATCCTCGGTACTTTAAAACATCATAAACTTTCTGGAAAACATTTGGAAGCATCAAAACATCAATTTGAACCCATGTTTCTTTCCTTTTCATGCATAATTCATTTCAACCCTTTGCAAATGATAAAGATCTTGCTTTCAAAACAGGTTTTTATATGAAAGGGATTAGTGGCAAGCTACTTGTGAAATCAAGCATGACACACTTATAAAATTTAGTAAAATTCCCTTCATCTCATTTTAAATTTGTAAAACACCAAACCTTTTTCAAAAGAAATCATTTGTCGTTCTTAAAAATACTTCCCATCAATTTAAAACCAGCTCGTGTATCACTCTTGGAGTCATCTGCTGGAACCAGCCGTGACGCATCTTATGTTCTGAAATCAATGAATCAACAAATACATAACATTTAAAATTGTCATTTTGGCCCATGAGATTAATAAAATGCATAAATGTGGTCCTATGGATTTTGTGGCGTTACATGAGCAGACTTCGAAAGTCTGTCTATAACAACCCAAATAGCATCACAACCTCTGCTTGAACGAGGCAAATGCGTTACAAAATCCATAGCCTCGTGCTCCCAATTCCATTGGGGCGCTTCTAAACTCTGTAATAGACCACCAAGTCTCATCCTTTCTGCCTTAACTTTCTGACAATTTAGACATCGAGCGACAAAACCATCAACATCTCTCTTCAAACCTGCCCACTAATAGTGCGGCTTCAAGGCATGGTACATCTTCCTTGCACCAGGATGGATACTATGTATACTATAGTGAGCTTCTCTCAAGATCTCCTCCTTCAAATCAATCAGATTTGGCACTACCAACCTGCCACGAAATCTCAAACAACCATCAGACGGGACGGAGTAATCCTCCAGCTGTCCCGCTCGAGTCTTCAAATTCAGCTCATGGATAGATGGATCTTTTCTCTGAGCTGCTCTAATACTCGAAACAATCTGTGGCTCAACTTGAAAAGATGACACCACAACAAAATCATCATCGAGGTAAAAACGCCAACCATTAGTGCTAAGATGCTCATATACTTTTGAAATCTGCAACGAAGCAAGCATAGAAACTTGAGATTTCCTACTCAATGCATCAGCAACTAAATTCACTTTCCCATGTTGATATTAGATCTCACAATCAAAATCCTTAAGCAGCTCCATCCATCTACGCTGTCTCATATTCAAATCTGGCTGAGAAAACAGATATTGAAAACTCTTGTGGTCCGTATACACCACAAACTGCTCGACATACAGATAGTGACGCCAAATCTTCAAGGCAAATACCACTGCTTCCAACTCCAAATCATGAACTTGGTATCGAGTCTCATGCGGTTTCAACTGACGAGAGGCATACGGAATGACTCGACCATTATGCATAAAAAAACAACCCAATCCATTAAGCGAAGTATCGGAACACACCACGAAACCTCCTGAACCCGAAGGTAACGCTAACACTGGCGCTATCGTTAGCTTCTCTTCAAGCAGTTGGAAGCTGTTCTCGCATTGCTCCGTCCAAACAAATCTCTTGTCTTTTTGGGTCAACTACGTCATAGGCTTAGCTATACTAGAAAATCCCTCAATAAAGTGGCGATAATAGCTAGCCAATCCCAAAAAGCTACGAATCTCTGAAACATTCTTGGGACATTCCCAGTTCACCACAACCTCTACCTTACTGGGATCAACAGATATACCTGCAGCTGAGATGACATGACCCAGAAATACTACTCTATCCAATCAAAACTCGCATTTGGAGAACTTAGCATACAGCTGTGAGTCTCGAAGCGTTTGGAGAACTAACCTCAAATTCTCTTTATGTTGCATCGGAGTCTTCGAGTACACCAAAATATCATCGATGAACACCAATCATGAACTGATCGATGAATTCTCGAAAGTCTCGGTTCATTAAATCCATGAAAACAGCAGGGGAATTAGTCAAACCAAAAGGCATAACCAAAAACTCATAATGCCCATACCTCGTACGAAATACAGTTTTCGCAACATCTTCCTCTCGAATATGCAACTGATGGTAACCTGAACGCAGATCGATCTTCGAATACACCGCTGAACCTTGAAGCTGATCAAATAAGTCATTGATCCTCGGTAAAGGGTACTTATTCTTCACGTTAACTTTATTCAGTTTCCGGAAGTCAATACACATCCTCATTGAACCATTCTTCTTCTTCACAAACAATATAGGAGCTCCCCACGGTGACATGCTCGATCGAATAAAACCTTTATCCAGCAAATCACTAAGCTGTATCTTCAGCTCCCTCAACTCAGCTGGTGCTAAACGATACAGGGTTCGTGAAACAGGAGTTGTACCAGGTACCAACTCAATGCTGAAGTCGATCTCCCTCCTTGGAGGAAAGCCAGGAATCTCCTCGGGGGACACATCAGGGAAATCTCGAGCAACATGGATGTCACTACGCTTTACACACGACAAAGGATGCGTCCAAAGCATAGATCATGAATCCAGAATTCTCCAACGACATAAGGCTAAACATCTCCATCGCAGAGATCAAAGGAATCTTTGATTGGGAATCGAGGCCGTAGAAGTTCCACTTCTCGCCAGATTGGGGCCGAAAAGGCACAACGCCGTGGAAACAGTCCACAGTGGCCCTAAAACTAGACAACACGTCCATTCCCACAATGCAATCAAAATCCCACATCACTATACGAATCAGGTTCGCTACCAACACATTCTCACCAAACCTAAGAATGCCATTCAACAAAATCTCTCGGGAGAACCGGCTCGCGCCAGCAGAAGTCGCAACAGAAACAACATCACACAAAGAAGTGGTATGCAAACCATGCTCGACCACAAATGCATCAGCTATAAACAATGTGATGCTCCAGTACAAACAATACACGTGCAGTAAAATCAAAGACAGTACAAGTACCTGCAATCACTCCTCTTAGCGTGCCCTCTGCTTGCTCCCTAGTCATGGAATTCACCAGGGCATGCTGAGGTCCTGAAAACTGGGGCTGGGAAGACTGTCTGAAACGTGAAGGACCAGGCTGCTGTAATGGCCTATACTGAGTCTCCCCTACCCTCGACTGTGGAACGGGAAAAGAACGACCTCTAGATGACCCATGCAACGAAGCAAGCATAGAAACTTGAGATTTCCTACTCAATGCATCAGCAACTAAATTCACTTTCCCATGTTGATATTAGATCTCACAATCAAAATCCTTAAGCAGCTCCATCCATCTACGCTGTCTCATATTCAAATCTGGCTGAGAAAACAGATATTGAAAACTCTTGTGGTCCGTATACACCACAAACTGCTCGACATACAGATAGTGACGCCAAATCTTCAAGGCAAATACCACTGCTTCCAACTCCAAATCATGAACTTGGTATCGAGTCTCATGCGGTTTCAACTGACGAGAGGCATACGGAATGACTCGACCATTATGCATAAAAAAACAACCCAATCCATTAAGCGAAGTATCGGAACACACCACGAAACCTCCTGAACCCGAAGGTAACGCTAACACTGGCGCTATCGTTAGCTTCTCTTCAAGCAGTTGGAAGCTGTTCTCGCATTGCTCCGTCCAAACAAATCTCTTGTCTTTTTGGGTCAACTACGTCATAGGCTTAGCTATACTAGAAAATCCCTCAATAAAGTGGCGATAATAGCTAGCCAATCCCAAAAAGCTACGAATCTCTGAAACATTCTTGGGACATTCCCAGTTCACCACAACCTCTACCTTACTGGGATCAACAGATATACCTGCAGCTGAGATGACATGACCCAGAAATACTACTCTATCCAATCAAAACTCGCATTTGGAGAACTTAGCATACAGCTGTGAGTCTCGAAGCGTTTGGAGAACTAACCTCAAATTCTCTTTATGTTGCATCGGAGTCTTCGAGTACACCAAAATATCATCGATGAACACCAATCATGAACTGATCGATGAATTCTCGAAAGTCTCGGTTCATTAAATCCATGAAAACAGCAGGGGAATTAGTCAAACCAAAAGGCATAACCAAAAACTCATAATGCCCATACCTCGTACGAAATACAGTTTTCGCAACATCTTCCTCTCGAATATGCAACTGATGGTAACCTGAACGCAGATCGATCTTCGAATACACCGCTGAACCTTGAAGCTGATCAAATAAGTCATTGATCCTCGGTAAAGGGTACTTATTCTTCACGTTAACTTTATTCAGTTTCCGGAAGTCAATACACATCCTCATTGAACCATTCTTCTTCTTCACAAACAATATAGGAGCTCCCCACGGTGACATGCTCGATCGAATAAAACCCTTTATCCAGCAAATCACTAAGCTGTATCTTCAGCTCCCTCAACTCAGCTGGTGCTAAACGATACAGGGTTCGTGAAACAGGAGTTGTACCAGGTACCAACTCAATGCTGAAGTCGATCTCCCTCCTTGGAGGAAAGCCAGGAATCTCCTCGGGGGACACATCAGGGAAATCTCGAGCAACATGGATGTCACTACGCTTTACACACGACAAAGGATGCGTCCAAAGCATAGATCATGAATCCAGAATTCTCCAACGACATAAGGCTAAACATCTCCATCGCAGAGATCAAAGGAATCTTTGATTGGGAATCGAGGCCGTAGAAGTTCCACTTCTCGCCAGATTGGGGCCGAAAAGGCACAACGCCGTGGAAACAGTCCACAGTGGCCCTAAAACTAGACAACACGTCCATTCCCACAATGCAATCAAAATCCCACATCACTATACGAATCAGGTTCGCTACCAACACATTCTCACCAAACCTAAGAATGCCATTCAACAAAATCTCTCGGGAGAACCGGCTCGCGCCAGCAGAAGTCGCAACAGAAACAACATCACACAAAGAAGTGGTATGCAAACCATGCTCGACCACAAATGCATCAGCTATAAACAATGTGATGCTCCAGTACAAACAATACACGTGCAGTAAAATCAAAGACAGTACAAGTACCTGCAATCACTCCTCTTAGCGTGCCCTCTGCTTGCTCCCTAGTCATGGAATTCACCAGGGCATGCTGAGGTCCTGAAAACTGGGGCTGGGAAGACTGTCTGAAACGTGAAGGACCAGGCTGCTGTAATGGCCTATACTGAGTCTCCCCTACCCTCGACTGTGGAACGGGAAAAGAACGACCTCTAGATGACCCACCAGAACGACCCTACGGTGGGGCTGCGGTGTGCTGAGATCCAGCCAATGGACACACTCTCGAAAAATGTCCATACTGCCCACAAATGTTGCCAGCACCCTGAACCCCTGTACACTGCATCGAAGGGTGTCTGCCACCACATTGGCCACAAAAGGTAGCCCTAGGACTACTGCTACTTCTCAAACTTCCCGAGCCAGAAGAACTAGAACCCTGCTTCTTCTTGAACTAATGACCACAAGGCCTAAACCTGTGGCACCCAGACTGTTGTGCTGACTGCTGGAGCTGCTGCTGATATGACTGGGGAAACTGGGGAGGTTGCGCCCCTGGAACATTGGGACGTGAACCTTGCACCGCTGGAGGCTGAACCTAAGACCTGCGGTTCCTCAACCCTTCCTCGATGTCCATTGCCTTGTCCACTGCATCCGCATAACTGGTAGGTGAACTCGCCAACACCAAGGAATAAAAATCCTCATTTATCCCTTCCAAGAACCGGTTCCTCTTCGCCCTCTCTCGACCAGACACATGAGGAACGTAGGCAAGAAGAGAAGAAAACCTTCAAGCATACTCACCCACCGACATGGTTCCCTGAACCAAGTTATCAAACTCTCGCTCCCGGGCATTCACATATGACTCCGGAACATACTCCTGACGGAACGCCATACAGAAACTATCCCAAGTAATCTCCGCACCAGTCTCCTCGAGCGTACGTGAAGCACCTCTCCACCATCGCTCTGCATTCTTCCACAGCTGGAAGGTCACCAAACTCAATCTGCGTTCATCATCATAGTGCACTCTATCAAACAGTTCGGTAATATGCTGCAGCCAGGACTCTGCATCATAACTACTCTCGTCACCATCGAAAGTCTGAGGATTCATACACTGAAACCTCGCCATGATCAATTCCATCTCATCCACATGGGCTGCCAGCACATCAACCTCATCGTCAACCTGCCTATCACGTCTACGAACACTACTCTCGTCACCATCGAAAGTCTGAGGATTCATACACTGAAACCTCGCCATGATCAATTCCATCTCATCCACATGGGCTGCCAGCACATCAACCTCATCGTCAACCTGCCTATCACGTCTACGAACAGGAGCAATACGCTGAATCTCCTCATTATGACCCTCAGATTCTGCTGGAATCTGTCTGGTAGCTCTACCCCTACATCTAGGTGGAATCTAGGCAAACACTAATACAGTAAGATCATACAGCAAGTATATCACATAGTCAAGCACATGCAACAAACAACAAGGTGCCTAGACTCAAGTGTGATCAAAAGAATTCGATCTTATCCCAGTTTAAGCTCTGATACCAAAAATTTCTGGCCCAATGCACAATACAAAGATTTACCATGCAATAAACAATAGCGGAATCATTTAAAAAGTGGCTAAAATTTTTCACTTTGGCCTGACGTAGAAAATCATACTTTAAAATACAATGATATTCAAAATATTGGTTTTACAATAACCGAAAACCAACAAAAACAGACAACAACAAATACAAGCATAGATGTGAGACCCAAAATATTATGAGATTAATTGAGTTAATTAATCGGATTTAGCATAGACCAGATTTGGCGTAAATAGATCTGGAATGGTCCAGCTTTGAGCTGGTATGCTTGGTGAAGTAATCGGGTCAGTATAAGCCTTTGAACAACTCTGGATTGTGAACTTCTGCGGGAAAATGATCAGATTTTACTGTTGGTCAGCGCTGGGTGATCGTATTCAGATTTGGTGGTGAAATCTGGTAGTCGTGCGTTATTCTAGGCACTCTAGTGAATTTTGTTAGCGGGTAGCGAAGCGACATCATTTTGGAAGAAACCAGATGTAACGCCCCAAAATCCATAGGACCACAATTCTTAGTCCTTTTAATTCAAGGACCCATTTATAATTTTGAATTTCAGCTTAACCATTTAATTGCTAGCTGATTTCTTATTTTCAGATGTTGAACACGGTGCAGAGGTCTGGTCAGCTGTTACCTGAGCACCAGCTGAGTAATTTTTAGAAGTCGAAAATAAAATGATTTTTCGGATGGGAGAATGGTTCTTTTTAAATGAGAGTATTGCTTTGACAAATTCAAATAGTGAAGGGGACTTTTAACAAATTTTGAGAAGTAGGTGTGGAACATCATGCCTACTCGAGTGTTTTTCTTCTGTTACAAGTCAGACTCCCATGCCTGTGGTACGTGTGGACTATAAGTTCATCATTTTGCAAGAAAACCTTCATTTTCATCAAAGAAACCATAGGAAACTCGCTGCGGTGCTTGAGGAGACTTGCTGCTAAGACCTGCTGTGTTTCGTGTTTCTCCTGTGTTAAGGAAAGTAAATCTGATTCTTGCTACGCCATGAAAGCATATGTATTGTTCTCCTTCCGTTTCATGATTGCTTGCCTGAGTTATGTTCAATTTCAGCCATTGTTCATGTTTCTGTTGATTTGAAAATGTATGTTTAATGTTCGGGTTCACATTGGGTTTATGTTTGAAACTCAAAATGTATTTAATGAAGTTGTTGATGTTGATTTTTAAACCACTGAACATTCCAGTTCCAGTTCATCGTAAAATTTCGAAGTTCTTCTTCTGGTGAATGGTAACATCGGAATTTGAAGCTATGTAATCGGAGATGCTAGTATAATCAGAAGTTAAGTCTGGTTTGATAGGCAACAGCTGATAGCGCAGTCGTCGTTTTGATGTTGCAACATCGAGTTATATTCAGATGTTGAGTTCCTATGTAATGATTGAAATTCATCTTCACACCAGTAGTTTCTTCTCCAGCTGATATAGTGTATTGGATAAATTCTAAGTGTAATGATCAGCCGCAAGTTGTTTTAGTCAGTACTTCATTATTGATCATCTTATAGCTGAGTTGACTACGGTCAACTAACAACAGCTATTTTCTCTTAGCGTCAGCTGTTAACTTTTCATATCATATTCCCTTAGCGTCAGCTGTTCACTGTTCATATGATATTCCCTTAGCGTCAGCTGTTCACTATTCATATGATATTCCCTTAGCGTCAGCTGTTCACTGTTCATATGATATTTCCTTAGCGTCAGCTGTATGTTCAACCGATATTCCGTTGACATCTGATTTATCCCAGCAGCTGAGCTCCCTGTAGGTATATGCTGTTTCACCTATTACTCCGTTAATAGCTGAGTTGACCAAACTCAATTCGTTGACATCTGTTTACGCCAACAGTACTTTTATTTAGCAACATCTGAAATTTATCTAGTAACCATACGCTGTTTCTTTCAACATCTGTTTTCCCAAGTCACAGCTGGATGCTCAGTGCAAATGTTATTTTATAGAAATTGAGTTTTGAAAATGAAGTGAACCCCGATTTCAAGATCTGATTTCACCCAGATATTGTTTAAAGGAAGAAAATGTTCAGATTTTATGATTTATGGCAAAGATAACAGACTGTCCATCTGGGAAGGGTAAGCAGCAGTCGAGAGTGTCGGTTGCCCCTTCATATTGGGCGAGTTTCGCCATATAGACATATTGATCAAGTGCAACAGGACCTAAGGAGAGCTTCTGAGCCATAAGTCAAAAAGAAAGGAAATGTTGGGATCTGAGTTGTTCCCAAATTGAATGTTTACGAAGAGCTATGTTTAAATGTCTTCCTTTAAACTATGTTACTGTATGTATCGTGACTGCCTGCATGTCGTGCTCTTGTTACTCTCAGTTTTGCTTGCTGAGCCCCTAGGCTCACTAGATTTCTTGGTGTAGGTGAGTCGGTTCCGGGGCAGACGGGAGGAGGTGTCTGAATCAGCTGTGGTGTGTGGGTGTTTATCAATGGCCGGCGATTCCGCGATGTTCATTTCGTTGCTGTTGTTTTTTATCTTGGTTAAATTGTATTAAGATCCATTACAACAATGATGAATTCAAATAGAGTTCCAGTAGTTGTAATTCGCAATCGCATTTTGTATTTTGAATATTGATATGGAAATTTGTTGCTTTATTCCTTGGCGCAAATAGTTATTCTTTGATTTTTTTCATTAGCGAGGCAATAGAACTTGCTGTTATTCATTTCAGCCCTTCATTTTTTTGTATATTTCTTTTTTCCTTAAATTCGTGGCCCCATGGGGTTTGGGTGCTACAAACTTGGTATCAGAGCATGGTCCTGAGATAAACACACACATTTCCAGCTGGAACAGATTTTGTAGACCGTTTCTCTGGATCAGTGAGTTTTATTTTATGTTTTAGAGCATGTATCTCTTGATTCTTGCATGTTCTGATGTTCTTATGTGGTGGTTGCGGGCTATAGATTAAGATGTCTGGTCGAGGAAGAAGAAATATTCCAGTAGATAAATCCAACCCCGATAGTAATGCTAGCATTGCCCAGCTGTTAAGACTGTTGGTAGAACAATCGAGTAGAGGAAATGGCCAATCTTCGAGTAGCAGAGGGCCAAGTCATGATGACCCTCAGGAAAGATTTCAAAGACAAAAGCCGAGAGAATTCAATGGCACAACAGACCCGTTTGTCGCAGAGAGTTGGATAAAGTCGATGGAGGTGATATTTGAATACCTCCAGATGCTAGTCTTAGAGAGGACAGATGTGCCATTTATATGTTAAGTGATGATGCTATGCTCTGGTGGGAAGGATCTAGACTCATAGTGGACGTAACGAACCTCTCCTAGGAAGAATTCAAGAGAGTGTTCTTTGAATAGTATTTTACCGAGGACAAGAGGTTGGAGCTGAAAAGAGAATTTTTAATGATAAAGCAAAGGGACATGTCTGTCCAAGAGTATGTTCGAAAGTTCGAGAGAGGATGTTATTTTGTACCGTTAATTGGAGCAGATCCTAAGGAGAAGTTGCGACATTTCATCGATGGGTTAAAGCCAACACTTAGACATGATGTTAGACTGGTGGAGCCAAAGGACTATAGGGGCGCAGTGGACAAAGCCCTCAGAGCTGATCAGGATTGGAAAGCTGTTATGGAAGAGAGGCAACAGAAGAGGCAGGACTCTCAACATAAAGACCAAACTGTCCAAAGGCGAAGCAGATGGTGACCAGTAGAGCTTACGTCATGACGATTGACCAAGTCAACCCAGATTCTTCAGTGATTATCGGTAAGATTTTGATTGCTGGTTTGCCTTCTTTAGCCTTGATAGATTCAGGAGCAACGCATTCGTTCATAGCATCAGATTTTGCTAAGAAATTACCTGTCAGACCTAACCATGGGATTTTGTGTAACGGTACCATCTGGGGAAGAGCTGGTATCCCATGACCTATTTAGCGATTTAGAACTTAGGCTTCAAGGGCATTTTATTACTGCCAATTTTATTGTCTTACCGATGCCTGAGTTCGACATGATATTGGGGATGGATTGGCTGACTAAGTATGGAGTAGTAATAGACTTCAAGCTCCGAACAGTGGTGGTAAAACCCCTAAGATGAGACTGGTTTACGTTTGAGGCCAATCAGATTTGTAAGATTCCTCGCATTATTTCCCTCTTAAGGCACAGAGTTGTTTGAAGAAAGGAGGAATAGGATTTTTTATAAGCCTGTCATCCTTAGCAGCTGCTAGAAAACCTCAACTTCCAGATGTAGAAATAGTAAATGAATTTCCTGAAGTGTTTCCAGAAGATATACGTGGACTGCCACCTGATAGGGAGCAGGAATTTGCAATTGATTTAATCCCCGGAGCAGCACCAGTATCTAATACACCCTATCGTCTTTCTCCATCTGAAATGAGGGAATTAAAGGAACAGATACAAGATCTGTTGGACAAAGGGTTTATTAGACCAAGTTCTTCGCCATGGGGAGCCCCTGTTTTGTTCGGTAAGAAGAAAGATGGGAGTCTAAGACTGTGTATAGATTATAGAGAGTTGAATAAATTGACGATTAAGAATAAATATCCCCTTCCTAGGATTCAAGATCTGTTTGATCAGCTGAAGGGATCTGTAGTTTTCTCTAAGATAGATTTGAGGTCGGGCTATCACCAGTTGAAGGTTAAGTCAGCAGATGTCTATAAGACTGCCTTTAGAACACGATACGACCATTATGAGTTTTTGGTAATGCCCTTTGGACTTACTAACGCCCCCTCAGCTTTTAGGGATTTGATGAACAGAGTTTTCCAACCATTTTTGGATCAGTTTGTATTCGTGTTCATCGACGATATCTTAGTATATTCTAAGGCCGGACTCGAGCATGCGAACCATTTGAGAACAGTGCTCCAGACTTTGAAGGATAAGCGGCTGTTTGCCAAATTCAGTAAATGTGACTTCTGGTTGGAAAAGGTAGCATTCTTAGGTCACATTATATCCAAAGATGGATTGGAGGTAGACCCAGCAAAGGTGAAAGCTGTGCGAGAATGGCCAGTTCCCAAATCGGTTTCAAAATTTAGGAGTTTTCTGGGTTTAGCTGGATACTATAGGTGTTTTATTAAGGGATTTTCGAAGATAGCTGTTCCCTTGACTTCACTAACTAGAAAGCTGAATAAGTTTGAGTGGACTCCAGAATGTCAAGTCAGTTTTGATCAGTTAAAGCAAGCGCTGATTGAGGCCCCTGTGCTAACCATGCCAGCTGATCAAGGGCAGTTTGTTGTTTACACAGATGCGTCCAAGTTGGGATTAGGAGATATACTGATGCAGGATCATAGAGTGATTTCCTACGCTTCCCGACAACTGAAGAATCACGAGAAAAACTATCCCACGCACGACTTGGAGCTGGAAGCTGTAGTGTTTGCATTGAAAATTTGGAGACATTATCTGTATGTGGAAAAGTGTGAAATATTCACGGATCATAAAAGCCTCAAATACTTTTTCACCCAAAAGGAATTGAACATGAGGCAGAGGAGATGGCTGGAGCTGGTGAAGGATTATGATTGCACCATCAGCTATCATCCAGGGAAGGCCAATGTCGTAGCATGATGCCTTAAGTAGAAAATTTGTTGGTTTAGCCCAGCTATCTGTCCAAAGACCATTGGCTTATGAGATCGAGAAGTTCGAAATGGAATTAGTGCCCAAGGACAGCGCTATGTTTTTGGAAATCTCTCGATTCATTCGAATATGATAGACCATGATGCAATCACAGCTATACGACGGGATCCATTAGCATTGCCCTTGGGACCGATCACAAGAGGACGCAGCAAGAAGTTCAAAGAAGCCCTTCACGGACTCGTTCTGAGCAACCAAGAAATGTTTAAAGAGGGGAATCCTGCATATGAAAAGCTAGTTGGAGGGTTAAGAGATTATATTGTCAATATTATTCAAGTCCAAGACTAGAAAATGAAGATGAACAAAAGAAAACCGAGTACATGCATGCGCTGCATGCATAGGACATTTGGTTTCGCATGCATAGGACATTTGGTTTGTTTTGGCTTTTAAATTACTTTCCTTAGGATAAGACTTTCAAATAGTATTAGATAAGGTAAGAGATTGAGTCTTTCCATGACTAGGAGATTTGTTTCCTAATAAAAAGGGATTCTAGATGGGAAGGAATCCTTAGGACTCTAGGAAACAAGTTTATATATATGTTAGGAGATGTATTTCGAAATTCATTGAAGTTTTATGATTAAAAACCTTTTGTTTTCTTGCAAACTTGGTGTTTACCTCAAAAAAAATCAAACTTATCAAAGTCTATAACTTTTTGGCGTTTGTCGGTTGATCTTCGCACGAATTGTCAAAGACGAGTTCCTTCGAAGGTTCGTTTGAGATTAATCGTTTTCTTTTCGTTGTGATTTTTGTTTCCTTTGAGAATTCATACGGAAAAGGATTTCACACATCCTAAACATCTTGTTCTAACGATCGGGCATAATTCGGTTCTCTTGGCTATTGAATTGAGGGCGCGTGGCAATCAATATCACGTGTTTGCCTTTCTTAACCAACGAGAATCATATCATTTGGTATCAGAGCCTAGGTTCTGTTGAACAAGAGAGTTTCTTATCCAAAATACCAAAATTCCTTGAGTTTCCTCTCGAACCTCAAGATCTATCTTTATTTTTGTCACGCAAGTTTCTGTTTGAGTCTTCAAAAAAAAAGAGAAAAGAAAAAGAAAAAAAAAGAAGCAAAGAAAAAACAGAGAAAAAAAAAACTTTCTCATCATAAGTCTTTCTCGAGTTTGAGTATTCCTTCTTCCACTATTTGTCTTTTTTCAGTCCATGTGAATCATCTTCAAATACCTTGAAGTTTGGACTCATAAGTTTGGTTGCACCTAATTTGCAAGGATCGACTTTCGTCTCTCTAAGAAAAATCTTCCCCATCTGAGTGACACACACCTGAGTGCGAGTGATTTCCTTGTAGTGAATAGTGAGGTTTGGGGTGAGGCACAAAATTTTTTTTTCCTAACCTTTTCTTGCAGGTAAAATGTCAGAACGAAGGACCGAGAAGGAGGTGGGCGAGGGTTTGAACCCAGGGATGTCCAAGGTTCAAATGGAAGCCTTGTTTGGCGAAGTTACTAGGATGGTAAGGTCTGAATTGGAACTCCTTCATGATAGAATGAGTAGGCTGGAGGTTAGTGCGAGTGGAGGTAAGCCCAAATAAAAAAAAAGCGAGAGTGAATTTGAGGGGGAGGATGAGTTTAAGGAGCACAGTGAGAATTGGGGCAGGAATAAGCGAGAGCAAGGGTACGGCAGGGGTAGGCATGCATCAATGCGTGGGCGATACAATGAGGGGGCGAGAGAGGATGGTAATGTGAGTAGCATTAAGATGAAGATTCCTTCTTTTCAAGGAAAATCAGACCCGGAGGCGTATCTCGAGTGGGAAAAGAGGGTAGAGTTCGTGTTTGTTTGCCACCATTACTCCGAACTTAAGAAAGTTAGGTTGGCGGTGGTGGATTTTTCGGATTATGCACTTCTCTGGTGGGTTCAACTAGTGGCAAATAAGAAGCGGTACAATAGGTGGAAACTGCCATGATTAGGACTAATATTAAGGAGGATGATGAGGCTACAATGGCGAGGTTTTTGTGTGGACTGAATCGGGAAATCCAAGACCAAGTGGAGCTTAGGCACTACATTGACTTGGATGAGATGGTGCAAATGGCGATCAAGGTGGAGCAAAAAATTAAGAGACGAGGAGTGGGACGCACCACCTATCAAGCAGGAAGCTCAGCCTCTACTAGGCGCCCAAACCCGGTAGGACGAGAGGAGGGCAAGGTAGGGAATAAAACCAAACACGAAAGTAAACCAGAGGCATCTAGGCAAGGACTACAAGGTAATTCTGCAACCCCTTCTAATCGAACAAGAGACATTAAATGCTTTAGGTGCCAAGGGCTTGGCCATATTGCTAGCCAATGCCCGAACAAGAGGGTGATGATCGTGGACGCCACTGGTGATTTGGTTTCAGAAAGTGAGGGTTTTGAGGATGATGATAGTGATAGTATGCCTGAGTTGGAAGACCCTAGTGAGGGTTATGAGGCTGTTGTGGGGGACTCTCTTGTGGCTAGGCATTTATTGAGCACGCACATTAAAGACGAAGAAGATAGCCAAATGGAGAACTTATTTCACACTCGTTGCTTTGTGGGTGGGAAAGTTTGTTCTGTTATCATCGATGGGGGTAGCTGCACTAACGTGGCTAGTTGTGAGTTAGTAAACAAATTGGGGCTGACTACTTTGAAACATCCAAAACCCTATAGGTTGCAATGGTTGAATGAATGTGTGGAGGTGAAGGTGACTAAGCAAGTGCGAGTACCGTTTTCCATTGGAAAATACGAGGATGAGGTGACATGTGATGTAGTGCCCATGCAAGCTTGTCATATCCTTTTGGGGCGTCCATGGCAATTTGATAGGAAGGTGACGCACGATGGCTACACCAACAGGTATTCTTTTATATCAAAAAAGAAGAATGTGGTGCTTATCCCGTTATCTCCAAGACAAGTATTGGAGGATCACTTAAAAAAAAATGGAAACAAAGAGCGATGTGGTCGAAAAAAAGTGTGAACAAAAAAGTGATATGACCACAAATAGAAACAAAGAGTGATGTAGGTCGTAAAAAAAGAGTGAACAAAAAAGTGAGATGACCACAAATAGAAAAGAAAAGAATGATGTAGGTCGAAAAAAAGAGTGAACTAAAAAAGTTAGATGACCACAAATAGAAATAAAAAAAGTAGAGAAGGAGAATGGGGAGGAGGAGAAAGAGGCCAAGAAAAAAATGTTTATGGCCCAAAAGAGTGAGTTGAGAGGTGTTTTGCATTCAAAAGGTCCACTTGTGTTACTTATTTACAAGGAGATCCTCCTAAACACAAGTGGCATAGCCGGATCACTGCCGAGCACTGTTGTTACTCTTTTGCAGGACTTTTAAGATGTGTTTCCCGAAGAGCTGTCGGAGGGATTACCACCTCTGAGGGGGATTGAGCATCAAATTGACTTGGTGCCGGGGAGTGCTTTGCCAAACCGTCCAGCATATAGGTGCAATCCAGAAGAGGCTAAAGAGCTTCAACGACAGGTGAGTGAGCTTTTACTTAAGGGCTATGTGCGTGAGTCCATGTCACCTTGTGCTGTGCCTGTTTTATTGGTGCCAAAGAAAGATGGATCTTGGAGGATGTGTGTAGATTACAGGGTTATCAATAACATTACTATCAAGTATAGACATCCCATACCTAGACTAGATGATATGTTGGATGAGTTGCACGGGTCTACCATCTTTAGTAAAATCGATCTTAAAAGTGGCTACCATCAGATTAGGATGACGGAAGGTCATGAGTGGAAAACTGCGTTTAAGACCAAGTATGGCTTGTATGAATGGTTAGTGATGCCATTTGGCTTAACGAACGCACCGAGCACTTTTATGCGACTAATGAATCATGTCCTGCGTACATACATTGGTAAGTTTGTAGTGGTTTACTTTGACGATATCCTGATATATAGCAAACATTTGGATGAGCATGTTGAGCACTTGAGGCTCGTACTAACAACACTTAGGGCGGAACATCTATATGCTAATTTCAAGAAGTGTGTGTTTTGTACGGAAAAACTTGTTTTCCTTGGATATGTTGTGAGCTCTCAAGGTATACAAGTGGATGAAGAAAAGGTGAGTGCTATTCGTGATTGGCCAACGCCTACTACTGTCGATCAAGTTCGGAGCTTCCATGGCCTTTCCAGCTTCTACAGGAGGTTTGTAAGAGATTTTAGCACACTAACAGCACCTATGACAGCGATGATCAAGAAAAACGCTCCTTTCCATTGGGGCGCAGAGCAAGAGAAGTCCTTTCAAATCATTAAGCAAAAACTGATTAATGCTCCTGTACTTGTATTGCCTGATTTTTCTAACACTTTTGAAATTGAATTTGATGCTTCAGGATTAGGTATTGGGGGAGTGTTAATGCAAGGAGGAAGGCCCGTTGCTTACTTTAGCGAGAAACTTACTGGTGGCACGTTGAACTACCCAACTTATGACAAGGAGTTGTACGCCATGGTGAGGTCTCTTGAGGCATGGCAGCACTACCTTAGGCCGAAGGAGTTTGTGATTCACACGGATCATGAGTCTCTCAAGCACCTTAGAGGGCAGCAAAAGCTTAACCAGAGGCATGCCAAGTGGGTGGCATTCATCGAGACATTTTCCTATGTGATCAAGTACAAACAAGGTAAGGAAAACATAGTGGCCGATGCACTATCACGAAGGTATGTTTTATTCTCCACCCTAGGTTCGAAGTTCTTGGGATTTGAACATGTAAAAGAGTTATATGCACTAGATGATGATTTTAAGGATGTGTTTGAGTGTTGCATGCATGGAACACATGAAAAATTTTATTTGCATGAGGGGTTCTTATTTAGGGAACATAGATTGTGCATCCCTAAGTCTTCCATTAGAGAATTGCTTGGAGAACTTATTTCACACTCGTTGCTTTGTGGGTGGGAAAGTTTGTTCTGTTATCATCGATGGGGGTAGCTACACTAACGTGGCTAGTTGTGAGTTAGTAAAAAAATTGGGGTTGACTACTTTGAAACATCCAAAACCCTATAGGTTGCAATGGTTGAATGACTGTGTGGAGGTGAAGCTGACTAAGCAAGTGCGAGTACCTTTTTCCATTGGAAAATACGAGGATGAGGTGACATGTGATGTGGTGCCCATGCAAGCTTGTCATATCCTTTTGGGGCGCCCATGGAAATTTGATAGGAAGGTGACGCACGATGGCTATACCAACAGGTATTCTTTATATCAAAAAATAAGAATGTGGTGCTTATTCCGTTATCTCCAAGACAAGTATTGGAGTATCACTTCAAAAAAAAAGGGAAACAAAGAGTGATGTGGTCGAAAAAAAGAGTGAACAAAAAAGTGAGATGACCACAAATAGAAAAGAAAAGAATGATGTGGTCGAAAAAAAGAGTGAACAAAAAAGTTAGATGACCACAAATAGAAAAGAAAAGAATGATGTGGTCGAAAAAAAGAGTGAACAAAAAAGTGAGATGACCACAAATAGAAAAGAAAAGAATGATGTGGTCGAAAAAAAGAGTGAACAAAAAAGTGAGATGACCACAAATAGAAAAGAAAAAAAATTAGAGAAGGAGAATGGGGAGGAGGAGAAAGAGGCCAAGAAAAAAAAATTTATGGCCCAAAAGAGTGAGTTGAGAGGTATGTTGCATTCAAAAAGTCCACTTGTGTTACTTATTTACAAGGAGATCCTCCTAAACACAAGTGAAATAGCCGGATCACTGCCGAGCGCTGTTATTACTCTTTTGCAGGGCTTTGAAGATGTGTTTCCCGAAGAGCTGCAGGAGGGATTACCACCCCTGAGAGGGATTGAGCATCAAATTTACTTGGTTCCGGGGAGTGCTTTGCCAAACCGTCCAGCATATAGGTGCAATCCAGAAGAGGCTAAAGAGCTTCAACGACAGGTGAGTGAGCTTTTACTTAAGGGCTATGTGCGTGAATACATGTCACCTTGTGCTGTGTCTGTTTTATTGGTGCCAAAGAAAGATGGATCTTGACGGATGTGTGTAGATTGCAGGGCTATCAATAACATTACTATCAAGTATAGACATCCCATACCTAGAATAGATGATATGTTGGATGAGTTGCACGGGTCTACCATCTTTAGCAAAATCGATCTTAAAAGTGGTTACCATCAGATTAG
>KQ999430.1:21424-56492 GCA_001598015.1 Dorcoceras hygrometricum | reverse complement strand
CCCTGTTGGACATGGTTCGATCTATGATGAGCTTCACTGAGCTTTCTACCTTGTTTTGGGGCTATGCGCTCGAAACGGCGGTAATGTTGTTGAACAATGTCCACACCAAGGCAGTGGATAAGACTCCATATGAGATATGGATGGGCAAACCACCCAAATACTCATACATGAGGATTTGGGGATGTCCTGCTTACGTGAAACAGACAGTGGGAGATAAGCTGGATACGAGATCCATCTTATGCTACTTCATTGGGTATCCAAATAATTCCATTGGATACTACTTCTACTATCCAAGTGAAACAAAAGTGTTTGTTTCTAGAAATGCCACCTTTATGGAAAGGGAATTTCTAATTGATAGAAAGGGCAAAATAGTAGAACTCGAAGAGGTTCGAGATCCAATCGAAGTACCAAGTGAATCTCCTGCAACTCCATAGCCATTACCAAAAATGGTCGCACCTAGGAGATCCGAAAGGGTTCCTAGGGCTCCTGAGAGATATGGTTTTCTCCTTGAAGATGATAAGACTGATGAGGAGATAAAGAGTATGACACGTGTGCCATATGCCTCGGCAATAGGTAGTATTATGTATGGCATGATCTCGACTAGACCGGATGTCGCATATGCTCTGAGTGTCACGAGCCGCTACCAGGCCAACCCCGGCCAATTACATTGGAAGGCTGTGAAGGATATTCTGAAGTACTTACGAAGGACTAAGAATATGTTCATGGTCTATGGGGGTGGTGAACTGAAACTGGAAGGCTTCACTGATTCTAGCTTCCAGTGTGACGTGGATGATTCGAAGTCAACCTCTGGATTTGTATTCATGCTCAATGGTGGTTCTGTCTCATTGAAGAGTTCCA
The DNA here is from genome assembly GCA_001598015.1 of Dorcoceras hygrometricum. Taxonomy (NCBI): domain Eukaryota; kingdom Viridiplantae; phylum Streptophyta; class Magnoliopsida; order Lamiales; family Gesneriaceae; genus Dorcoceras; species Dorcoceras hygrometricum. Next base: position 55,634 of record KQ999430.1, on the reverse strand, counting down.
AGCAAGTCACCATCGCGGATTCAACCACTGAGGCTGAGTACATCGCAGCATCAGCTGCTGCTAAGGAGGCCGTTTGGATAAGGAATTTTGTCCAAGAGTTGTGCGTCATTCCTAATGGAGTTTGTCCAGTCCCGGTGTACTACGACAACACGGGTGCCGTTGTGCAAGCAAAGGAGCCTAGGTCTCACCAAAGATCCAAACATATACTGAGGAAATACCACATAATCCGGGATATTGTGGCTAGAGGTGACATAGTAGTTGAGAGAGTCGCCTCTGCGGACAACGTTGCTGATCCACTTACGAAGACCTTGCCAGGACCCTTGTTTGAAAAACATCGCGAAACAATGGGACTACGTCTGATGAGTAGTTGGCTTTAGGGCAAGTGGGAGATTGTTAGAGTAGATGCCCAACTAGCCAACTTGTGGCGTGTGGGTTTATAGACTCTTGTATATGACAATCTTTATATATGATATTCGCATTTTATTTATGGCATTCTTTACTTTCATTGTGTTGTATGATGATTAACAATTGCGTTGAGTAAAGACCTAGAATGCACTATAGTGTATGTTAGATGTGATAGTGGGTATGACGGATATCATGAAACACATTTAATAGTCACTGTGTATTCTGAATTAGTTCCTAGTCGATTGGGCCGTCAAAATGAGGATAAGGCCGCCCGAGCTCGAGACTAGTATCTGCGATGCGAAGTACCATGTTTCATTGGTAGGGAACATTGTGATGTTCTGAGCATGCAGATAGATAGTGACCTGGTGATCTATCGAACTACCCTCCTTCGGACTTTCCAAGTGGTTACCATTTGTCGAGTGGATAAGTCCGAGGTCTTGGTTGTACTGATTAGTCCTCACGACTCGAAACATCATTGAGACTCTACATGATAGGCGTCTCACTTTGACTCGTTTGCCGACTCACTTGGGGTCATTAGGCGGTGGTATTGGGTGAGACCCCGATGCATGTAGGAGTCGATGCATCGTTGTCGAGGATTCACAGCTCGCAGACATGCGTGGATATCCTATTCTATCTGAGGGGATAATAGCGTATAAATTTCTGGCCAGAGTACTAGAAGTGTTTTAGGTAAATGGGTTTACCTAGTTACACTCGCGATGTCACTATTCGATCTCCAAGATGTATGCATAGCTATCGGATCTATAACGACTCTCGATTTACCAATGGTCGTTGATCTGATCAGGATATATGGATTGAAAGGACCGTACTGTACGCTAACCACGACCAAATGGTTCTTGCAGGCTCTATCAGTGATACCTAGGGGATCATGGAGCGATGTTGCTAGACGCTCTTACCATGATACGATGGGCAAGTCCGAAATTGTGATTCCGGAGCCACAATGGTTGTGGGCCCACGGCTAGCTGTATCCCTGAACCATTGAGGGTCGCACAAGTACTGGATTCAAGATTCCCGCACGGATACTGAGCTCAATGTGTTGAGCATGGGAAGAGGGTTTTGGGGAGTGCGACTTCCTAAAAGTCAACAGGGGTCAAATCGTGATTTGCCGCTGTTGAGGGGCAAAACGATCATTTTGCACTGGGGTTCTGAAAAATGGTTTTCCAGATCATAATATTCAGTTTTTAAAACTGAGGTGATCGGTCCGATCTGATCGGCGATCGGAGTTATGATGAAGTCACGGTGATAGGGATGAACCGAATGTTCATACGTTGGACCCGGGCCCGTTTGGCCGGTCCAAGTTTATCACTAGTCTACTTAATGTAGACTTGGAGGCTTTAATCACAAGACTTGATTACACAAAACCCTAACCCTAGCTCCTAAGCTTCGGCCGCCCCACCTCTCCTCCAACCTCACGCCGCCGGCCGCCGACTTGCATCGCCGTCGCCGCCCCTCGCCGGAATTTGTTCCGGCCAACTTTTCTAGGAGAATCCGTCTGCCCTGATCTCGTCAGGCCTTCTAGTGCAGGCTGACGAAGGAGTCTCCCTTCCGGTCGTGGACCTGATTGACGTAATCTACCGCCGCCTACCGTGAAGTGCCGGTTTCCTCGTGAAACTGGTCGGAGCCAGGCGCCAAGACGCCAACAAGGTAACTGACTAAACACCCTATGAATGGTTCATATTGTGTTATTATTGAATTGTATTGAACGTTTCTCGGCCTAATTTTGTTCTTCCGCTGCCTCTCCGGGAGACGGGATCCGGATCCGCCATGGTTCCCAAACAGAAACTCACAGGGAACTCAGCGCCACCGAAAACACTCAAATCATCGGCGGAGAACGACGAAAATCTAAGGAAGAAATGTCTCGGGTGAACAGTGGCTCGACGAGGATTTGGAAAAGAGATAAGGAATATCTGGTTCTCAATACTTCTAAGTGTTGAACGACACTTCCATTTATAATCTCCCAAATCAACATCTGCTGATCACCAATATTCAGTCGACAAGACCAGTAGGTATCTACCAGCAGATACCATCTCTTTCTTTCGCTAAAACCAGCAGCAACAACCAAGTGTTGCATTCGTAATTATAACCTCGAAACGACACCGTTCTCACTAACTCAAACGACGCCGTAGCGATACACCAGCAGACAACATGGTTCACATGAAATGAGACCAAGAGCTGGTATAAATCTCTTCAAACAAGCACCAGTCGACTGGTTACGCAAAATACCACAAAACGACGACTCATCAACTAATCTAAACGACATCGTAATGGTGACGTCAGCATCGCTACCACCTGCTGGTTCTCCAGCCGCAACGCATTTCTCACAACAATCCCTTGCTGTTGGTTCCATACAAAACACTCAAAACGCAGCGTTTCAACTTAACGAAACGACGTCGCTTCACTTCTACGACTGGTTTCCCAAACCAGCAGCTGGTCACTCTAAACTCACGCATCTGCTGATCCAGTAGTCAACACTCAAAAACGTTGACTAACACGTGTTGCTTCCTCAATCATTCTCACGCTCAAGACCACGTCTACCAGCAGCAACCACTAAAACCAGCAGATACAATGCGTCACGCCTACGTCACCCTACCGTTGCCAACACCAGCAGGTAGCTACAGTATCGTTGACCCGCGTTGACTTCACCATAATTCGCTGCGACTGAATTCTCAAAATTAATTCAACTTACGAAATCAGCAGGAACCCAGATTTCTTTCGTTAAATCCTCTAAATTCACGTGATTAATCCCAAATCAAATCAATTAATCACTAATATAAAATCTGAGTACTAACGGAACTACCTTGTTCCTCAACTGCTTCTCCTTCCTATCCAAGATCTGCAATGGATATTCAACGTAACTCAAGGCAGAATCTAGCTCAACTTCGTCGGTTCTCAACACATGGGATGGATCTGGCTCATATTTTCTCAACATTGATACATGAAAAACATCATGCATCACTGCTAATTCAGCAGGCATCCTCAATCGATAAGCCAACCGTCCAATCCTCTCAAGAATCTCAAAGGGACCAACGAATCTAGGAGCCAATTTGCCTTTAAATCTAAAGCGCATCACGCTTTTGAAAGGAGAAACTTTCAGAAATACTCTATCGCCAACCTCAAACTCTAGTCGTCGACGTCTACGGTTCGCATAGCTAGAGAAACGGTCTTGAGCAGCCTTCATTCTACTCCGGATAAAGTCAATTTGATCCTTCATGTGCTGAAAAAACTCCGGTGTAGAAAGCTGTCTTTCGCCAACTTCTTCCCAACAAATCGGGGATCTGCACTTTCGACCATACATAGCTTCAAACGGAGCCATTTCGATAGTGACTTGGTAGCTGTTGTTATAAGAAAACTTAACCAAGGAAAGCGAATCCTGCCAGCCACCGCTGAAATCCATCACTACTGCTCGCAGCATATCCTCTAAGGTCTGGATAGTCCGCTCAGACTGTCCGTCTGTCTGTGGGTGATAGGCTGTGCTCATCGCCAATCTTGAACCCATTGCTGCTTGCAGACTCTTCCAAAATCGGGAAGTGAATCTCGGATCTCTGTCGAACACTATCGAAACCGGAACTCCATGCAATCTAACCACATGGTCGATGTACAATTTCGCCATTTTCTTCATCGAACACCTCACATCATAGGGAATGAAATGGGCTAACTTCGAAAGTCTATCAATCACAACCCAAATCGCATCTCATCCCCTACTTGATCGAGGTAGATGAGTCACGAAATCCATGGCAATGTGCTCCCAATTCCATTGGGGCACCTCCAAACTCTGTAGCAATCCACCAGGTCTCATTCGCTCAGCCTTGACCTGCTGGCAATTCAGACATCTAGCAACAAAAGCAGAAATGTCACTCTTCATACCTGTCCACCAGTAGTGAGACTTCAAGGCATGGTACATCTTTCACTCGCCTGGATGCACACTATACCGGCTACAATGCGCTTCATTCATGAGGGTCTCTTTCAAATCAATCAGGTTAGGAACTACTAATCTCCCTCGGAATCTCAAACATCCATCAGAAGCAACAGAGAAATCATCAGATTGACCTGACTGTGCCTTAATCCTCAACTCATGGATATAGGGGTCGGTCCTCTGCGCCTCCCTGATGTTCATCACAATCTGCGGTTCCACCTAAAGATAAGAAACGAAGAAATACTGATCACCCGACTGGAATCGCCAACCAGAAGTACTCAACTCCTCATGAACTTTCGAAATACTCAAGGACGCTAACATATCAGGCTGGGTCTTTCTGCTCAAAGCGTCGGCTACTAAGTTCACACGCCCAGGCTGATATTGAATCTCACAATAGAAGTCCTTAAGCAATTCCATCCAGCGTCGCTGCCTCATGTTCAAATCAGACTGCGTGAAGATATATTTCAAGCTCTTGTGGTCGGTGTACACCACAAATTCTTTACCATACAAATAATGTCGCCAAATCTTCAAGGCAAACACTATCGCAGCCAACTCCAAATCGTGAACAGGGTACCTCGTCTCGTGAGGCTTCAACTGTCGAGACGCATAGGCAATCACATACCCGTTCTGCATCAAAACACATCCTAAACCATTGAGAGAAGCATCAGAGCACACGACGAAACCTCCTGATCCAGACGGTAAAACCAACACAGGAGCAGTAGTCAACTTCTCCTTCAGCGTCTGAAAACTGTACTCGCACTCATCGGTCCACACAAATCTCTTATCTTTCTGAGTCAACTGCGTCAGAGGCCTGGCTATCGAAGAAAACTTCTCGATGAAACGTCTATAGTAGCCAGCCAATCCCAAGAAACTGCGGATCTCAGAAACATTTCGAGGTCTCTCCCAGTTAAGAACTTCTTCGACCTTGCTCGGATCTACAGAAATCCCTTGTGCTGAAATCACTTGACCCAAAAAGATAATCCTTTCCAACCAAAATTCGCACTTGCTGAATTTGGCATAGAGCTGAGAGTCTCTCAATCTCTGCAACACCAGTCTCAAATGTTCCTTATGCTCCCTCTTGCTCCTCGAGTACACCAGGATGTCATCAATGAAGACTATCACGAACCGATCAATATACTCGCTGAAGACGCGATTCATTAAATCCATGAAAACAGCTGGGGAATTCGTCAATCCAAACGGCATGACTAGGAATTCAAAATGCCCATATCTAGTCCGAAAAACTGTCTTCGTCACGTCTGCGTCTCTAATCCGCAACTGGTGATAACCAGAGCGCAAATCAATCTTCGAGTAAACGACCGATCCCTGCAACTGGTCAAACAAGTCATCAATCCTCGGCAAAGGATACTTGTTCTTCACTGTTGCTTTATTCAACTGTCTGAAATCCACACACATCCTCATGGATCCATCCTTATTCTTCACAAAAAGAATCGGAGCTCCCCAAGGCGACATGCTCGGTCTAATGAAGCCTTTCTCCAAGAGATCACTCAGCTGATCCTTCAGCTCTCTCAACTCTGCTGGCGCCAACCGATACGGAGCTCTAGAAATCGGGGCGGTACCGGGCACCAACTCGATACTGAAGTCAATCTCACGCCTCGGAGGGAATCCAGAAATCTCATCCGGAAACACGTCGGGAAACTCTCCCACGATCGGAATACCACTCAACTCCAATCGCTGCTCTTGGGAACCGTCAAGTGCGTAGATCATGAATCCAGCGTTACCTAGCGATAACAGGCTAAACATCTCCATGGCAGAAACTAGCGGAATCTTCGAGCACGAATCAGCACCGTAGAAATCCCACTTCTCACCCAAATCAGGGCGAAATCTCACCACACCATGGAAACAATCAACTGTAGCCTTATAGCCAGACAGCACATCCATCCCCAAGATACAATCGAAATCTCTAATCCCCAAAACAATCATTGGAGACCAAACATGCTCATCAAATCTAATCTGACAATCAATCACTACCTCTCGGGACCAAAGACTCACACCAGCAGGAGTAGAAACAGACACAACATCACACAATGGGGATGAACTCAACCCATGCTCAAACATAAACAACTCAGATATGAAAGAATGTGATGCTCCAGTGTCAAAAAGAACTTTTGCAGGATAATCAAAAATAAAGCATGTACCTCCAATCACCATGCCAGGCGTCTCCTCAGCCTGCTCTCTAGTCAAAGCGTTCGCCTGCGCCTGCTGGGGAATCGGAAACTGAGGTCGAGAAGGTCCTCCAAACCTAGACGGTCCACTAGGCTGAAATCCAGATCGCTGGGTAGGAGCAGGAAACTGCGATCTCTGAGAAGAACCACCACCAGAAGCCTGCTGTGAAGGGATCGAAGTCTGTCCCCTCAGCAACGGACATGCTCTCCGAAAGTATCCAGGCTGTCCGCAGTTGTTGCAAGTTCCCTGAACTCCACGACACTGCGAATTCGGATGTCTCCCTCCGCACTGTCCACAAAATCCTCCGCCAGAACCACTGCCTGATCCACTGCCAGAACCAAAGCTCGCTGAACCAGAGGAACTCGAGTTGCCCTTCTTCTTGAATTGCCTCCCTCGAGGTCGAAACTGATGGCGACTCGACTGCTGTGACCCCTGAGGAGACTGATACGACTGCGGCACATCCTGCACCGGCTTCTCGGGACCAAAGACTCACACCAGCAGGAGTAGAAACAGACACAACATCACACAATGGGGATGAACTCAACCCATGCTCAAACATAAACAACTTAGATATGAAAGAATATGATGCTCCAGTGTCAAAAATAACTTTAGCAGGATAAAAAAATAAAGCATGTAACTCCAATCACCATGCCAGGCGTCTCCTCAGCCTGATCTCTAGTCAAAGCGTTCGCCTGCGCCTGAATCAGAAACTGAGGTCAAGAAGGTCCTCCAAACCTAGACGGTCCACTAGGCTGAAATCCAGATCGCTGGGTAGGAGCAGGAAACTGCGATCTCTGAGAAGAACCACCACCAGAAGCCTGCTGTGAAGGGATCGAAGTCTGTCCCCTCAGCAACGGACACGCTCTCCGAAAGTGTCCAGGCTGTCCGCAGTTGTTGCAAGTTCCCTGAACTCCACGACACTGCGAAGTCGGATGTCTCCCTCCGCACTGTCCACAAACTCCTCCGCCAGAACCACTGCCTGATCCACTGCCAGAACCAAAGCTCGCTGAACCAGAGGAACTCGAGTTGCCCTTCTTCTTGAATTGCCTCCCTCGAGGTCGAAACTGATGGCGACTCTACTGCTGTGACCCCTGAGGAGACTGATACGACTGCGGAACATCCTGCACCGGCTGCGAAGCACGCCCTGTTGTCTGATGCACCGGAACCTCGGGATCCAACAAACTCTCCTCAATATCAACCGCATTGTTCACAGCTTCAACAAAGGTCGCCGGGGACCCAGACAACACCATCCGGTAAAGATAAGGTCTCAAGCCCTTCAAGAATTTGTTCCTCTTTGTCCGCTCTTGGTTCGCTACACTTGGCATATACACCAACAACGCAGAAAACTGCATCGCATACTCGGCCACTCGCATGTTACCCTGCTTGAGGTTGTCAAACTCTCGCTCTCGGCTGGCGAAGTAAGACTCCGGGGTATACTCCTGACGGAAAGCCTCACAGAAGCTCTCCCAGGTGATCACTGCCCCACTATCACGAAGCATCCTAGAAGTGCCTCTCCACCAGCGCTGCGCGTTCTCCCTCAACTGCAGCACTGCCAACTTCAGTCTCTTTTCCGGAGCGTACTCCAAAGTATCGAATAGCTCCTCCATCTGAACCAGCCAAGCCTCAGCAGAAGCACCACCCTCGATAGCAGCAAAAGTAGGAGGGTTCGTACGCTGAAATCGAGCTAAAACTAGTTCCATCTCACCTATCCGGCGAGTCACATCATCTACCCGATGAACATCATCATCACTATCTGGAGCCCTAGACCCCTCGGAACGCCTAGATCTACCTCTCCTCGGCGGCATCTACACAAGTCTAGAGGTAAGGCTAACAACAGATATACATCAAGGCAGATAATAATCACATAAGCCACAAACTCTGTGCCTAGACTCGAGTGTGATTAAAAGAAATCGAGCTTATCCCAGTTTAAGCTCTGATACCAAAAATGTCAGGCCCCGTGCTAATTACTCTCAATTAACACATAATAAGCGCATAAATACGGAAGCTAAAAATCAGGGCTTAAAAATTTTTCGAAATAGTTTAGGCCTGAACTTAAAATTATCATTCAAAATATCTATACTCAAAATATAAGTTATCTCAAACTTATACAATACAGGTAACATCAAATCTCAAATCATAAACAGATCCCCAATTACATAAGATCTCGGGACATCCCCCGGATCAGTACATAATACAATATACTGGGACTCAAGGAAATGGGGATCGACCAGCTGAACCTCCACTCTATCCAGCTTGGTTACCTGATGGTCCTGCAAATGGGTGACACAGACCCAAGACACAAAAGCAGGAAAACAAAATACGAGGTCAAGCCTCAGTACGAAGAGCCATAAAAACAGCTAAACATGCAACATGCCATAAATCAATGCTATGAATGCATGAGGGCTATCAAGGAATTGGATAGCTAGACCAGTAGGTCCACTGGCACATCAATCAGTCGAGCCTATACACCCACTCAGTAAATATCCACCGAGGGGAAATCATCGACCCGTGATATTCAAGGCCCGTCAGCCCATCACAGCTCGGTGGTATTCCGATACGACAACTCCGTCGATCCACCACTCCGATGATATCGTTGGACCATTCCGCACACAATCTGCCGGTCGCAACGTGGCTCTCAATCAAGTCAATCAACCAAATCTGTCAGGCTCAATATGTATGTATGTATGCCAATCATATATCAATGCTCTATGCATACAATCAATCAACAGTACGTAAAACCGGACATATAACAATCAATACATCTATTCCGTTTCACGTAATATCACAGAAACATGTAATAGGTTTTCACAGCAAGACATACGTCCATGTTCACGCTTCAAGCCATAAAGAGCTGCTCAATTCGTACCTCAATTCCACAAATTCTACCTCACCAATTCGAACAGGGGCACGGCAATCTCACAACCAGCAACCAGCAGCTTCGAATTCTTTCCCAAGATCGTTCTGCAGCTTCAAATGAGTAACAATCAAAAGAGAAACTCACAGGGAACTCAGCGCCACCGAAAACACTCAAATCATCGGCAGAGAACGACGAAAATCTAAGGAAGAAATGTCTCGGGTGAACAGTAGCTCGACGAGGGTTTGGAAAAAAGATAAGGAATATCTGGTTCTCAATACTTCTAAGTGTCGAACGACACTTCCATTTATAATCTCCCAAATCAACATCTGCTGATCACCAATATTCAGTCGACAAGACCAGCAGGTATCTACCAGTAGATACCATCTCTTTCTTTCGCTAAAACCAGCAGCAACAACCAAGTGTTGCATTCGTAATTATAACCTCGAAACGACACCGTTCTCACTAACTCAAACGACGTTGTAGCGATACACCAGCAGACAACATGTTTCGCCTCGCGGCTGGTTCCAAACGAAACACTCAAAACGCAGCGTTTCAACTTAACGAAACGACGTCGCTTCACTTCTACGACTGGTTTCCAAACCAGCAGTTGGTCACTCTAAACTCACGCATCTGCTGATCCAGTAGTCAACACTCAAAAACGTTGACTAACACCTGTCGCTTCCTCAATCATTCTCACGCTCAAGACCACGTCTACCAGCAGCAACCACTAAAACCAGCAGATACAACGCGTCACGCCTATGTCACCCTACCGATGCCAACCCCAGCAGGTAGCTACAGTATCGTTGACCCGCGTTGACTTGACCATAATTCACTGCGACTGAATTCTCTAAATTAATTCAACTTCCGAAATCAGCAGGAACCCAGATTTCTTTCGTAAAATCCTCTAAATTCACGTGATTAATCCCAAATCAAATCAATTAATCACTAATCTAAAATCTGATTCCTCACAGTCAGTCCCTCCGTCGGTAAACCAAACGTCGCAGCAAAAACTGATTCAATAATCTCAAGAGCTATTCCACCGATGGTACTAACAACCAAGCCATCTCTCACGAAACAATTTGCAAAGAACTTGGTAAGAGCATTTTCATGGAAGATAGCGGGACATCCCAAGAACTCCTTCAACCCCATCGTTATCAGAGATTCAAACATCTGTACCATTTCAGCGTCGTCAAAGCAAAATACGGAGTCAAAATCGATGTGGTGGCTACGGCTGATCAAGGAGGATGCCATTTCCGATAAATGATAAAGTTTTAGAGTACCTGCAAGGTATTTGAGAGAGAGAATACGAGTGTACTAAAACGCAAATGATGCAAGGTAAAAGAAGATAAACAGTAAGCGCGTAATATATATGAGGAATACGAAACGTTTCAGAATAGGGAACGGTGTAGATGTGACTGCTGGAATGATGACAAAGACACGTGTCAATCATCCAGAGGCGCGTACTATTTTGGGAAAAGATTTTCAAAATATTTCAACAGTACGAAGTAAAAGATTTTGCAGTATATTTTAAGCAAGCAGAATATTTTTCAAAGAATATTTGCAAAATACATATTTCAATCGTAGAAACGCGCGCTAAAAAGTAATAAGTCACAACTGCTGCGACTGGTTTTATAACATTGCAGCTGATATTTTAATATATATATATCGCTAGGTAAACAAGATCTGGTCACACATAAGTATCAACTGTATATATGCAACATCTGAGTGTCCAGACTCAAAATATTCAGATGACGTCACACTTAACAACCCACACCTTGGTTCCCCCTGCGACTGGTACATACCTTGTGACTAGTACTCTGCGACTGGTATACCAGAAGACTGGTACTCCCCAACGCAAGTTGTCCCCTCGACTGGAGGCTACTGTTCCCCATGAACAAGATACCTGCAGCTGAAGTAGACAATGGCTTTCAACCTGAAACTGTTAGTGCACATAAAATCAAGGCAATTCAAGAAGACCTAAGATGTTTCTAAAATAAGAAAACTTAGCGTCTGGCAGAGGTTTTGTGAAGATGTCAGCAACTTGTTGCTCCGTCGACATGTACTCCAACCGAACGTCCTTCTTTAGCACGTGGTCTCTTATAAAGTGATGTCTGATATCGATGTGCTTGGTCCGTGAGTGCAGTACAGGGTTCTGGGTGATTGCAATTGCACTTGTGTTGTCACATAGAATAGGAGCTTCAGAAGCATCAATTCCATAATCCTTCAGTTGATGTTGAATCCAGAGGATTTTTGCGCAACAACTGCCAGCAGCAACATATTCCGCCTCAGCAGTTGACGTGGCAATTGACGTTTGCTTCTTACTAAACCAAGAGATCAGTCGATCTCCTAAAAATTGACAGGTCCCACTTGTGCTCTTGCGATCAATCCTGCAACCTGCGTAATCTGCATCACTGTACCCGATTAGTTGAAAGCCGGAGTCTTTGGGATACCAAAGACCCACGTTAGGAGTACCCTTCAAGTATTTTAATATTCGCTTTACAGCAATGTAATGCGATTGCTTTGGCTCTGCTTGAAATCTAGCACACATACAGACAGCAAACATGATGTCTGGTCTGCTAGCAGTTAAGTATAGCAAAGAGCCTATAATTCTGCGATAAAGAGATACCTTAATGGCAGATCTAGCTTCGTCTTTATCGAGTTTGATTGTTGAACTCATCGGGGTCGCTGCTGCTGAACAGTTTTCCATTCCAAATTTCTTCAGCAATTCTTTTGTGTATTTCGCCTGGTTAATGAAAATTCCATTTTCCAGCTGGCGAACTTGTAAGACTAAGAATAATGTCAGCTCCCCCATCATGATCATCTCAAACTTGTCCTGCATCAATTTTGAAAACTTCTTGCACAGTTTGGGGTTAGTTGACCCAAAAATAATATCATCAACATATATTTGAACAACAAGACGTGATTATCCTTAGCAAATTTAAACAACGTCTTATCTACTGTGCCTATTGTGAATTGATGCTCAAGCAGGAACTTAGTGAGTGTGTCATACAAGGCTCTGGGTGCTTGCTTCAACCCATATAGAGCCTTGTCCAGTTTGTAAACAAACTCTGGATTTGTATGATCGACGAAGCCAGGAGGTTGTGCAACGTACACTTCCTCTGTCAAGACGCCATTTAGAAAGGCACTCTTGACATCCATCTGAAAGACTTTAAAGTCTTTATATGCATCATATTCAAGGAACATTCTAATGGCTTATAATCTAGATACTGGTGCAAATGTCTCATCAAAATCTATTCCTTCCATCTGTCGAAATCCTTGTGCAACCAGTCTAGCCTTATTTCTTGTTACTATGCCATCTTCATCCTAAAGACCCAACGTGTACCTATGACTGAGTGATTTTTAGGTCTAGGTACAAGTTGCCAAACATTATTACGCTTAAACTGGCTTAATTCCTCTTGCATAGCTTCTATCCAGCTTGGTTCTGCTAAAGCTTCATCTATTTGTTTTGGTTCTATATGTGAGATGAATGCAGAATTAAAAAGATCGTGAGATAGCTGGCCTCTAGTGCGAACAGGGGATTGGATGTTACCTATGACTTGCTCAGATGGATGATTTCTATTCCACCGAAGATCAAGTCCAATGGGATTTGTTCTTTGTTGTTCCCCCTGAATGGCTGGATAATTTGCAACGACTGGATCAGCAGACGCCAATTGATGTTGTCCATTATTGGATTCTGCGTCTGCTTCCAACGATTGAGATGTGCTCGCGACTGGTTGTCTAGCAGGTGGACTCGCGACTGGTTGTCCAGTCGCTGGTCGAGCAACGTCTGGTAGTATGTCATCTTGATTCATAGTCACTTGTCCTCCAGCAGTTGGTGCACTTGTAATTTGATCCTGCGGCTGATCCACGTCAGTTAAATCAATAACAACTGGATTACCTGTTGGATCTTGTGGAGTATGATCCTGCGGCTGATCCACGTCAGTTAAATCAATAACAACTGGATTACCTGTTGGATCTTGTGGAGTATTGTTATGCGTTGTGACCACTGCTGGTTGTTCCCCCTCAGCTGATGTTCTTTGTGCCACGTCATTGTCTGATTCCTCAAGAGATGTTGATTCCAGACGTGAGCATAAGTCATGAAGGCTTGCTGCTGAGTTTGACTTGAAGCTAGTTTCATCAAAAACCACATGTGCGGATTCCTCAAGTGTTAGACTTTGGTTGTTGAAAACTCTGTATGCTTTGCTCACTGATGAATAGCCTAAGAATATTCCTGCATCAGATTTTGGTTCAAAAGCTGTTAGATGCCTTTTGCCATTGTTATGTACGAAGCACTTGCATCCAAACACTCTGAAATAAGAAATATCAGGTTTCTTGCCATTCCAAATCTCATAGGGTGTTTTTATCATGCATCCTATTTATCATTGATCTGTTCTGAGTATAGCATGCTGTATTAACAGCTTCTGCCCAGAATTTTTGCGAAATGCCTGAATAAGCAATCATAGACTTTGCAGCTTCTTTTAAAGTCCGATTTCTCCTCTCAGCTAAACCATTTTGCTGAGGAGTTCTAGCTGCAGAAAGCTCATGCTTTAATCCAATGTCATCCAGATAGGAAGATAATTTTTGATTTAAAAACTCAGTTCCTCGATCACTCCTTATCCGGTTGAATGTACAAGATTTGTCATTTTGTAAACGTTTCAAGAGTCTAATCAACTTGTCAGCGGTATCAGATTTAGCCTTTAAAAACACCACCCAAGTATATTTTGAAAAATCATCAACAACGACTAGGGTGTAGTTCATTCCCCCTAAGCTAGTTATAGAAACAGGACCAAAGAGATCCATATGTAAAAGTTCCAGGCTTCGGGAAGAACGTTTACCGCCTTTGGTTTTGAAGGTAGATCGAATTTGTTTTCCCAGTTGACAAGCTGCACAAATCTTGTCTTTAGAAAAAGATATTTTTGGTAGACCAGAAACCATATCATGCGCACTCAATTTAGCAATTGTTTTGAAATGCAGATGATTCATTCGCTGGTGCCACAACCAGCTCTTGGAAGAGCCAGCTGCAAGGCACAAGTGTTCAGACTTCACCTGCTCTGACCAGTTGATAACGTAGGTGTTCCCAGAACGCTTACCCACCAACACGGTTAGACCAGTTGAGTTCTGAACTGTGCACGTGTGTCGTTGAAAATTAACAAGGAAACCTTTGTCACAAAGCTGACTGATACTTATCAGATTGTAACGCAAGTTATCAACAACAAGAATATCAGAAATAGAAATGTTACCATGGGTAAGCTTACCCTTACCACACAGTGTGTTAGGACAAAATTTATTAGTTTTGGTGATAACAAAAATAAGACAAGATGCTTTTGGACAATCAGTTGTCGCATTCAACAAGTTGGTATGCTTTCAGTGGTTGTTTTGTATTCAGAGAGCAATCAGCAGATGTTGTTATCTCGATCAGCAGGTACCTATTTGAGTTTCCGCGTGTTTTGCTAAGAAGTGTAAACGACAGCGTTTTGATAAGTTGGAACGACGTCGTGGAGTGCACAGTTACTTTTCAGCAGTTGATCAAGGCAATCATCCAAAAACTTTCCGATCTTGGGATACCTGTTCTTGAAACGTTCATACTCGATGTAGAACTCACTCTGCTTATAGATCTTGGCCAAGTGCATAAACATTTCCGTGCAACCCTTCTTCTTGCAACGCAGTTTCATATTTTGCGACAAGTGCCATATACAATGACCATGATGAGCGTTATGATACACTCCGGAAACAGCAGCAATGATCCCTGGATTTCTATCAGATATGATCATCAACTCTTCCTCATCAGGCACTACATACAGTAATTTCGATAGAAACCAACTCCATGAAGCGGTAGATTCAACATCAACAACGCCCCAAGCCAACGGGTACTGGTGAAAATCTCCATCTTGAGCCCAGGCCACCAGTAAAACGCCATCGTACTTTCCTTTCAACCATGTACCATCAATGGTGACTACTTTTCTCATGCATCGATAGCCCCTCACACATGCACCAAAAGCTAGGAACATATATTTGATCGTTTGTACAAGAGTCAATGAAAACCCACACGCCACAAGTTGGCTAGTTGGGCATCTACTCTAACACGAGTCTTGTGAGCTTTTGAATATTTCAACAAGTAGATAGCTCTGGGAGTATTTTGACAGCGTTTCATTAATAGCAATAGCAAGAGAGATGTGTCTTCAATTCAAAGTAACTGATATTTATACTCTTCGTTCAACGGTCGATGAATCCTTCAAAGGAAAATAAATCCCTTTTGAATTGCTGCCAAAATTGTGCACCGTAATTCCTGCTCCACTACAAGGTAAATTGCTCATTGACAGAGCCAATTTGTCTTCTTTCCATTTCTGTGCAAACAATGAAAAACGGCCTCTGTACATCGTACTATTTACCCAAAATAGTACCTACGTTGTCTCCTCAATTTCAGGCAATTGTAAGATTCTACATATCTTTTCCATTTTGAGTATTCGATCGTATTTGAATCAATTTAAACTTGCGCCTAAAATTACTTTGATAGCCAGATTCAATTTCCTTCATCGTGGTTCAAATGTTGCGACTGGAAAATACTTGTATGCGTCGACTGGTTTTCCACGTGTGATTTTTCAGCGCCTGGTTCTTTATATAATCCAACGACTGGTTTTTAACGCGAAGTCAAAACGCTGTCGTATCAACTATATTCAAGCGACATCGTTTTGGCTACAATCACCCTCGACTGGTTGAATAAAACCATGTAGCTCTCGTCTGGATATAGCACCACTGTATCTTGCGTCTGGTTTCAATACGGTGTCGCTTCAACTAATTTAAACGCTGTCGTTTGCACATGCTACTATTTGAATCCTTGCGTCTGGATTACCAATACCATCTTGCGACTGGTTATTTAAAACACTGACGTTTTAACTCATCCATACGACATCGTTTTGCTAAATCCTTGACTGGTTATATACTTCACTGTTGCTGCGTCTGAATTACAAACTACTGTTCACTGCGTCTGGATGCAAACCACTGTTCACTGCGTCTGGATACAAACCAACTACTGTAGCTCTCGTCTGGTTGATTTACTTTAATACGCCGTCGTTTCTAGTACAAATACTTGCGTCTGAATATAGACAACAATCCTGATGATTGGTTCCTCCTTTCCTATTGACAACATCTGATAATCCAAAATTAACTTGTCCTATTTTGTTATCACCAAAATTATAAATTTTATCCTAACACTAGCCTTCCTGCTCAAAGCATCAGCCACTACGTTTGAATTCCCAGGCTGGTACTTGATCTCACAATCAAAGTCCTTTAGCATCTCCATCCACCGACGTTGTCTCATGTTCAAGTCAGGCTGCGAAAACAGATACTGCAAACTTTTGTGGTCGAGTATACCACAAACTGCTCGCCATACAGGTAGTGACGCCAGATCTTCAACGCAAAGACCACCGCTGCTAACTCCAAATCGTGGACTGGATAACGAGTCTCGTGCGGTTTCAACTGCCGCGAGGCATACACAATGACTCGACCATTCTGCATCAACACACAACCCAATCCATTGAGCGAAGCGTCAGAACAAACAACGAATCCACCTGAACCAGACGGCAGAGCCAACACAGGCGCAGTAGTCAGCTTCTCCTTAAGCAGTTGAAAGGCATTCTCGCACTGCTCAGACCACACAAATCGCTTGTCTTTCTGGGTCAATTGAGTCATCGGCTTTGCTATACTAGAAAATCCCTCAATGAAGCGACGGTAATAATCAGCCAAACCCAAGAAACTGCGAATCTCGGAAACATTCCTGGGACGCTCCCAGTTCAGAACAGAATCAACCTTACTGGGATCCACAGAAATCCCCTCGGCTGAAATGACATGACCCATAAATACAACGCGATCTAACCGAAACTCGCACTTGGAAAATTTCGCATACAACTGCTGCTCTCACAATCTCTGAAGAACCATTCCCAAGTGCTCTTTATGCTCCCTCGGAGTCTTCGAATAAACCAAGATGTCGTTAATAAAAATAATCACAAACTGGTCTATGAACTCTCTAAAAACCCGGTTCATCAGATCCATAAAGACTGCAGGCACGTTGGTCAACCAAACGGCATAACCAAAAACTCAAAGTGTCCGTACCTCGTACAAAACGCAGTCTTCGCGACATCCTGATCTCTCACTCTCAGCTGATGGTACCCGGAACGAAGATCAATCTTTGAATACACCGCAGAACCTTGCAACTGATCAAACAGATCATCGATTCTCGGCAATGGGTACTTGTTCTTGACAGTGGCTTTATTCAACTAGCGAAAATCAATGCACATCCGCATTGAGCCATCCTTCTTCTTCACAAACAAGATGGGCGCTCCCCAAGGCGACATACTAGGTCGGATAAAACCTTTCTCCAGCAAATCATCTAACTGCACCTTGAGTTCTCTCAACTCCGCAGGCGCCAGACGATACGGAGCACGTGAAATCGGAGCAGTTCCAGGCATCAGCTCTATGCTGAAGTCAATCTCCCGCCTCGGAGGGAAGATAAAACCTTTTCTCCAGCAAATCATCTAACTGCACCTTGAGTTCTCTCAACTCCGCAGGCGCCAGACGATACGGAGCACGTGAAATCGGAGCAGTTCCAGGCATCAGCTCTATGCTGAAGTCAATCTCCCGCCTCGGAGGGAAACCAGGAATCTCCTCCGGGAACACATCCGGGAAATATCGCACCACGAGAACGTCACTGAGCTGAACACGGGAAGAAGAAGACGCATCCAAAGCGTAGATCATAAAGCCAACATTCCTCAAAGACAACAAGCTAAACATCTCCATAGCTGAGATCAACGGGATCTTCGATCTAGAATCCTGGCCGTAGAAGTCCCACTTCTCGCCAGACAAAGGCCTAAAGCGCACAATCCCAAGGAAGCAGTCCACAGAGGCCCTATATTTGGACAGCACATCCGTCCCAACTATGCAATCGAAATTCCAAAACATCAAACGGATCAAGTTCGCTAACAGGACATGCTCACCAAATCGCAACACACCATCCAACAAAACCTCCTGGGAGAACAAGCTCACACCGCCAGGGGTAGACACGGAAACAGCATCGCGCAACGAAATGGTACACAGACCATGCTCAACAACAAACGAATCTGAAATAAACGAATGTGATGCACCGGTGTCAAACAACACAGGCGTAGGAAAATAAAAAACAAGGCAAGTACCTGCGATCACCCGACTCAGTGTCTCCTCGGCCTGCTCCCTAGTGATGGCGTTAACCTGAGCATGCTGGGGTCCAGAGAAGAAAGGCTCAGACGATTGTCCGAACCGCAACGGACCAGGCTGCTGAAACGGCCTAAACTGAGGCTCACCCAAACGGGGCTACTGAAACTGAGGGGAACGACCCCTAGACTGACCTCCATGACCCTGAGGCTGGGCCGCGATCTGCTGTGATCCAGCTGACGGACACACTCTCGCAAAATTCCCGTACTGACCACAAAGGTTGCAGGAACCCTGCACACCTACACACTGAGTGGAAGGATTCTTTCCACCGCAAAAGCCGCAAAACTCAGTCTGAGATCCACTGCTACTCGAACTGCCTGAACCAGAAGAGCCAGAACTCGACTTCTTCTTGAACTGCTGACCTCGGGGTCGAAACCTCTGACGGCCAGACTGCTGCGCCACCTGTGGCTGCTGCTGCTGCTGTTGGGGCTGATAGGCTGACTGGGAGGACAGAAAAGACTGCGCTCCCTGAATAGTAGGACGACCACCCGGCGCTGCCTGCTGCCTACGAGCACGACGACTACGCAAAACTTCCTCAATGTCGATGGCACTGTCCACAGCCTCAGCGTAAGTCTTGGGGTTACTAGTCAAAACCATCTGATACAACTCTTCATTCAAGACCTCAAGAAATCGAGTCCGCTTGGCCCTCTCCCGGCCAGAAACATGGGGAACGTATGCCAACCGAGAAGAGAACTTCCTAGCATACTCCCGAACAGTCATGGAACCCTGCTCTAGATGATCGAACTCCCGCTCCCTGGCGTTCACATAAGACTCGGGTACATATCCTGCCGGAAGGTCTCGCAAAAACTATCCCAAGAGATCCCAACACCGGTCTCTAACAAGGTACTCGAAGCGCCTCGCCACCAGCGCTCTGCAGCCTTCCTAAGCAAGAGGGTCGCTAAACTCAGCCGAAGATCATCGTCATACTGCACCCGATCAAAAAGACCAATGATGTTATGTAGCCACGAAACACCGGTCTCTAACAAGGTACTCGAAGCGCCTCGCCACCAGCGCTCTGCAGCCTTCCTAAGCAAGAGGGTCGCTAAACTCAGCCGAAGATCATCGTCATACTGCACCCGATCAAAAAGACCAATGATGTTATGTAGCCACGAGTCTGCATCCTCACTGGACTCATCACCATTAAAGACTGGAGGGTTCATCCGCTGAAACCGTGCTATAACAACATACATCCGCTCCACCGGGGGAGGCAAGTCACCAACTTCCTCCTCCTCATGCCGACTACGAGAACGGCTAGGAGCGCTACGCCGATCCTAATTCTGTCCTACCGATTCCTCAAACTGCCCCCTACCTCTACCACGACGTCTAGGCGGCATCTACGAAAACACTCAACAGGATCAAGCAAAACAGAACAGATACAACATAGATAGCACAGAAATATGCAGCACGTAGTCACATAGTCAAGCACATGCAACACACAACACTGTGCCTAAACTCAAGTGTGTTCAAAGAAATTGAGCTTATCACAGCTTAAGCTCTGATACCAAAAATGTCAGGCCTCGTGCTCTAAACAGAGTAAAAACACCAAAACACATGCGGAAGCTATCAAAAAGCGGGTAAAATTTTTGATTTGGCCTGACGGTTTGAAACAATATAATTTAAAATAGCGCGATACTCAAAATAGAATCCCAGTTTACGAAAATCACCACAACAATAACAGTATAGCATAAAACAAGTATCAGACTCCAACAATCAAATACACCAACGAAGCACAGGGCATCCCCCTGGCTAAGAATAATGATACATATAAATATGCTATACGCCACTGGGATACTCTAACCACCTCCTGGGGCACCACCAGCTGGGCTAAAACCACGACCAGCTGTAAAACCTGGGTTTCCTAAAAACAACACAACAAGGGAAACAACCAAGCCCCAGAGGGACATGGGGTCAAACCCCAGTACGGAGAGAAACTATAAACAGCAGTAAACAACATGAATAAAATGCAGATGCTATGCATGAGGAAAGAAACAACAGCTCAACGGGATCTGCAACAGAATATGTGGCCACGGTGAGTGCAAGACATGTGGGTGCTACCCACTCACCCCTACTCGCCCACCCTTACCAGACGCATCAACAACTCAACATGCCGTTGCCTCGCCCATGAATTGTGGTAGTTAACAACTCGGTGCATGGTGGCTAACAAATCCCAGCAGGGAGATGAGAGTGCGGTATTGCCGCTCGCCCTCACATCATGGTAAGTAAACAGAACAATAATAACGAAGCAATGGCTGCAAAAGCTGAACGGAGATGCAAATGCGTGTATGCAACATGCTGGAATAACAAGCATATAAACATATGAGAAACAAAATAGCATCAGCACGTATACACCACATAACCAACAGTCATCTCACAAAACAGCAGCCAGCAATAGCCATCTCACAAATTATCCAAGCCATAACATCGCTATATTACAAGCTCCAATCCGTACCTTTTACTTCTGTGTAATAATTACCACAACAAAGGTCCCGAGAAAGCTGAACAACAACCTGACAAGGCACACAGGGGATAAATCATCGGGACTCAAATACACAGCAGGTACTGCCGGGAGTTACAACTCAACCAGCGATCAATCCCATCAATACCACTTAACAGGGAGCTTAAATCAACTTACTAAAGCTAAGATCTTACAACAATTCGAAGCTACCTGCTCACAGCGAACACACGGCCAAGACAGTAACTTCGCGACCTCGCTTTAGCTAACAATATCCTCCAAGAATGGTATAAGATGGAAGAGCTTCTCGAGAGGAGTCCAACGCTACCTCGCACGAACCAAACAACGCCAGCAACGACGGCAATTCACCGGAAATGCTCATGGTGAACAGTGCTCTAGGGTTCGAGAACAAAGGTCGACAAATTGGAGAAATTTACTAAGTATGGGATCTGGTATCTCAATTCGAAGACCAAGTCTCCTTATATATAAATCCCACAACGGCTGGAATCTGATATAAAAATCCACTGACATAACCAGCAGGCACACTACAACCAGCAGGTGCAAAGAACCAACTGCTGAATTCTCCAACAACGTAAATCAAACGATGTCGCAGCGACTTAACAAAACGACGTCGAACCGCTTACGTCATCATATCTGCCATCAGCTGGTCGCCTAAAACCATCGGCTGGTTTCTCATTGCGTGAAATCCTTCCAAAAGCTGGTACCCGTCGCGACATCTAAAACGCAGCGTTGCAACTAATTAAAACGACGTCGCATCGCCACGTCATCAAATCCAGTCGCTAACT
The DNA here is from genome assembly GCA_001598015.1 of Dorcoceras hygrometricum. Taxonomy (NCBI): domain Eukaryota; kingdom Viridiplantae; phylum Streptophyta; class Magnoliopsida; order Lamiales; family Gesneriaceae; genus Dorcoceras; species Dorcoceras hygrometricum. Next base: position 33,756 of record KQ999430.1, on the reverse strand, counting down.
CTCGCACAATACCAACCGCAAGCTACAGGAGCGTTGACCCGCATTGACATCTGCTCTCAGCTGGACAACCAGTCGACACACACAAGCGAACAAATCCTCGCAGCTGGTACCAGTCGCAACATCCAAACGACGTCGCGCCAACTTATCGAAACGCTGTCGTTTTGCCCTCAATACATGAAATAAAGCATCAGCTGGATACAAACACGCTACCAGCTTTCAATTAATACAACGCATCCAGACTTCACTAAAACGACGGCGTTTGATCTCCCGCGTTACAATTACACGCTACGAATGGTTTTCGCCACCGACCAGCTGCAAGCTCCCAAAACCAGCTTTTACCCAAAATCTCAAAAATACGAAAACTTCTAGAATTGCTTAAAATACAAAACCTGACCCGAAAATACCAACCAAAATTCCAAACAGAGATCTGAACCACCAGAAATCTCTAAACACCGATTAATTCCAACATATTAATCTTAAACACAAATCCAGGTCTCACACTTATCAGTCGAAGGCTTTAATCACTTCCAAAAGAAATTAGTGATTCACGTAAATACAAGTCTTCACAAAAAATGGACATTACTAAACAATGACTCTATTACTTATGTTCATCCTCCTCTCCAGCCTTTAAAACATCAAACGCTGAAAGGTGAAGTCACAGCTGATCCTTTTAAACGAGGACGAAGTGACAAAGAACCTGTCACTTCGAAAGATGTTAATAAATTTTTCCAACAGAATAATTATTCTAACCAAATCCTTAAAACAATCGCTAATCAAATTGATCACATATCTAATAATCTTAATCAAACTCAGCATCCAAAACATACAATATTTAATGACACAACTAACATTTTTTCCAGACAAAAATATCCCTACAGAAAAGGAAAAACAAATAAGTTTTCAAAATCATACTGATCACATCCTCAATAAAATTTCTGCAAAACTTTCCGAAATTGGTACATCTGGCAGTAAAATCAACTGCATAGAAACTAATCAAAATAATGAATCCCAGACTTCCAGTACTACTGATTCTGATCCATAATCAGAAGATGATGTCAATATTATTGAAAATCCCTTTACGAATGAAGATGATCAAATTAATAAGATATATAACAGAAGAAGAACGTAACCAATTCAAAAGCACCAAATACGACTGTCAATCAATTATCGAATGGAACATTGATGGTAAATCTGAATATGAAATTTTAAATACTTTACGAGAAATGGATATGGCACGAATGGCCTACAAAATAAAAGGACAAAATGAAGAGACAGCCACGGCTCTGATTATTCAGGGTTTTACTAGCCGATTAATAAATTGGTGGGATAATGCTTTATCCCTTGAATCAAAATTAAGTATAATTAATCCCACTATTCAAATTGAAGATGATGAGGGTAATATCAACGAACAAAATGATTCCTGTGAAAACTTAATCATTACGATTTCAATGTATTTTATTGGTAATCCCAAAGAAGAATTTAATTCCTCCAAAATAATTTTAACAAATCTTAAATGCCCATCCTTAACTGACTATCGTTGGTATAAGAATGTTTTCCTCACTCATGTTCTATGCAGAGAAGACTGTAATATATCTTTTTGGAAAGAACGATTCATCATGGGGCTACCAAGCCTCTTTGTAGAATGCATAATTCAAAAATTAAAAAGTGCGATTGGTACTGAGGGCATTCCATTTGGACATACCTGTTAGGTGTTACCGCCATGTGTTCCCATATGGCCACACTTATTTAGTGAATTAAAGAGTATCTATTTAAGTTAAGATGACCTTAAGATTACGAAACTTATTATCCTTAGGATCTACCTCTAGATCTCAGAACGTAGTTCAATATACTGAAACTCATATGCCTATTGATTATTCAAACTGGACCATACATCAAGAACAAATAGAAAACATATATAAGATAGGATTCACAGATTTTAAAACTGCTTTTTCTGTAAAGACTCATGAAGAGACTCTGTCAATCTAAGAGGATTCACAGAGCATCACTCTCCTTAACAATACAACAATTCAAAAATATATTCAAAAGAATTATAAATATTTACATTTGGATTAATCCAAATAGCTGTCAAACCGCTAGTTCATATTGGGGTTGATACTCCTTTATACTTAGCCTTAAGAGATAAAAGACTTAAGAGATATCAAACATCTCTTCTGTCGATGATTCAAACTAATATATGTAATGGACCAATATATTTAAATCGCTCCCCGAATTTCTCTGTTGATCTTACAGATCCCATGATTTTAGATTCGTTAATATTAGATGTCCATATCCAGGGAGATGAATTTCATCCCTGTAAGAATTTTTCAATAATATACAGAGTCTACTTTAGACTTCTGTCTTCTCAACTTAATCAAAAGTATAACAGACTGCCTTCATCGAAAGAAGAAATAGTTCTGTTACAAATAGATGCTGAATGACCTATGATCTTCACACCAAAAAGACTGAAGTGGAAATGAAATAACTATTCCATAGCAGTTTATAATCAAATTCCTCAAATAACAAGAAACATAGAACGCAGAGATATTTCTCAAATAATCGAAGAAGAATATGGAAAAAATACTATCAAATTTAATCCACAAGTAAAACCTGTTTCCACACCAGTTTTACGGAGATCCCTATCTCGTCATTCGTTTTCAACATTTTTCCAAAAATACGTCAAAATATGATTTTGTTACTCCTATTCCAAAACCCAGATCAGGTCCTTCATCACCCAAATATTATTCACCTCCAACATCACCTTCCATTTCCAGTATGATGATGATCACATCTGGAAAAGAATTTCATCCTGATTTTGAATATTTAAATGAAGAATTACAAGATACATTCCATAATGCAAAACGAATTTGGTACGAGAAATTAGATAAAGACATTAAAGAAAAGATAAATTCTGAATGGATTCTCAAAATGAAAACCATTAAATCAAATATTCCTTTTTACACATTTTTAACAATATTCTTATCAGCCGAAGGCTTTAATCACTTCCAAAACAAATTAGAGATTCACGTACATACAAGTCTTCACAAAAAATGGACATTACTAAACAATGACTCTATTACTTATGTTCATCCTCCTCTCCAGCCTTTAAAACTTCAAACGCTGAAAGGTGAAGTCATATTTGATCCTTTTAAACGAGGACGAAGTGACAAAGAACCTGTCACTTCGGAAGATGTTAATAAAATATTGCTAATCAAATTGATCGCATATCTAATAATCTTAATCAAACTCAGCATCCAAAACATACAATATTTAATGACACAACAAAACCTTTATTCCAGACAAAAATTATCCCTACAGAAAAGGAAAAACAAATAAGTTTTCAAAATCATACTGATCACATCCTCAATAAAATTTCTGCAAATCTTTCCGAAATTGGTACATCTGGCAGTAAAATCAACTGCATAGAAAATAATCAAAATAATGAATCCCAGACTTCCAGTTCTACTGATTCTGATCCAGAATCAGAAGATGATGTCAATATTAGTGAAAATCCCTTTACGGATGAAGATGATCAAATTAATAAGATATATAACAGAAGAAGACGATTTAATAATAACAATACTCGTAATTACTATCAACGCCCTACACCAGTTGATATTGGTTATGAAAAACGTAACCAATTCAAAAGCACCAAATACGACGGTCAATCAATTATGTTATGGAACATTGATGGTAAATCTGAATATGAAATTTTAAATACTTTACAAGAAATGGATATGGAACGAATGGCCTACAAAATAAAGGGACAAAATGAAGAGACAACCACGACTCTGATTATTCAGGGTTTTACTGGCCAATTGAGAAATTGATGGGATAATGCTTTATCCCTTGAATCAAAACTAAGTATAATTAATCCCACTATTCAAATCGAAGATGATGCGGGTAATATCAACGAACAAAATGATTCCTGTGAATACTTAAGCATTAGAATTTCAAAGTATTTTATTGGTAATCCCAAAGAAGAATTTAATTCTTCCAAAATAATTTTAACAAATCTTAAATGCCCATACTTAACTGACTATCGTTGGTATAAGGATGTTTCCCTCACTCTTGTTCTACGCAGAGAAGACTGTAATATGTATTTTTGGAAAGAAGGATTCGTCATGGGGCTACCACGCCTCTTTGTAGAACGCATAATTCAAAATTAAAAAGTGCGATTGGTACTGAGGACATTCCCTTTGGAGATATGACCTTTGGCCAATTATTCTCATTCATTAAAAAAGAAGGCTTATCATTATGCTCTGAACTCAAACTTCAAGCTAAATATAAAAACGATAGAACCACCACTAGAAAAGAACTAGGAAGTTTCTGCACAATGTTTGGTTTAATGAACATTGATCCTCCTTCTGTCCGAAGGAAAAATAAAGAAAAACCTCTTCAATCCTACTCTAAAAACTCAACATTTAATAATCAACGATTTCGGAAACATAAAAGACCTAGTACTAAATCAAACACATTAAAATGTTGGAACTGCAATCAACCAGGACACACCTCCAATAACTGCCTTAAGAAACCAAAGAAAAGCCAGAGAAAAAATAAAAACCAAAGATTACTGAATTACTTGATGACATTCCTAGTGACTCCAGTACCTATACAAAAGACGAAACCGAATCTGAAAATGAATCTCCTTCAAAAGGCATCTGCCATTTATGTGTAATTTCAAAAGATAAAAAAGAAGACATTCTCGATCTAGTACAACAAATTCCAGATCCTGAAACCCAAAAAATATATCTTATCAAATGAAAAGATTTAATTATCGATGAAACAAGTTCAAAAAGAGATCCTATAAAAGAACATTTAGTTTAAGTACACTATTTGTCAAATACCCACAGCAGAGTATTCTCAAACAGATAACTACAAAAGATTTGCAAACAGAAATTAACTTACTTAAAAAACGAGTCGGCCAACTACAAAAATATTTATTCTCCCTCCGTGAAAAACACAGCGAATTAGAAACAAAAATTTTACTCCATAATCCTACACCTATTGACGAAATTAACGTCGACAACCTTAATGAAGCAACAAAAAGTAATTTTAATAATTCCATACAAAAAATTGACTTTCAAAAATGGTACGTCAATATAAATCTAGTAACTAATGGTTTCAAAATAACTCTCATTGCTCTACTTGACTATGGAGTAGATCATAATGTTCTCCGCGAAGGGGTAATTCCTTCAAAATTTTATGAAAAAACGACTGAACAATTATATACTGCAAATTCAAAAACCTTTAGATGTAAGATACAAATTATCAAATGCCCATATATGTAATAATGGATATTGTTTCAAAAATATTTTTATTCTAGTCCGTGACATATCCCAGGATATGATTCTCGGCACACCTTTCTTCACTCAAATTTACCCTTTCCAAGTCAACAGTACGGGTGTGTTTACCAAAATACATGGTCGCCACATCCTCTTCCCTTTTATTACACTTGTCAAACAAAAAGAAATATTCTTATTACAGAATTCGTCATTTTTTAAACTGATTACTCTAATACACAATAAAAAACAACATATCACTTCTTAAAAGGAAGAAATTTCTTACCTTAAAATAGATGAACAATTAGCTATACCCCAAATAAAACAACAAATTCGTGATCTTGAAAACCATATCACACATGACATCTGTCACGAGCTCCCACATGCTTTCTGGGACAGAAAACGCCATGTCGTTTCTCTCACGTATGAAAAAGATTTCAATGAAAGGAATATACCAACAAAAGTCAGACCTATACAAATGAACAAAGAATTCCTACAAAACTGTCATAATGAAATCCAAGATCTCCTAACAAAAAACCTCATCAGACCCTCCAAATCACCTTGGAGTTGTTCTGCTTTCTACGTTGTTAAACAGGCAGAACTAGAGCGAGGTGTCCCTCGTCTGGTCATAAATTACAAACCTCTCAATAAAGTTTTACAATGGATAAGATATCCAATACCAAACAAAAGAGATTTAATTAACCGCTTACATTCGGCAAAAATTTTCTCCAAATTCTATTTAAAATCAGGATTTTGGCAAATCCAGATTGCTGAATCTGATCGATACAAATACGCATTAACAGTCCCTTTTGGCCATTACGAATGGACGTAATGCCATTTGGGATAAAAAATTCTCCCTCCAAATTCCAATGAATAATGAATGAAATTTTCAATCCTTACAATGCTTTTAGTATCTTCTACATAGATGATATCTTGATCTTCTCAACCGATCTTGATCAACACTTCAAACACTTACGCAAATTCCTCCAAATAATTAAGCACAATGGCCTTGTCTTATCTCGAAAGAAAATTAAATATTTCAAACCTCCGTCCGCTTTTTAGGACACGATATTTCAAAAGGTCTGATAAAACCAATTCATAGAGTTATCCAATTTGCTGAAAAGTTCCTTGATCACATAAAAGACAAAAATGAACTTCAAAGATTTTTAGGATGTCTAAATTATATAGCAGAATTCTTCCCTAATCTATGCCAAATTTGTCAAACTTTGTATGAACTTCTACAAAAGAATCCCCCTCCATGGTCTAGTATTCACACTAGTATTGTAAAGAGTATAAACGATAAAGTTCAAACCTTGCCCTGCTTAGATATCCCTAGTCCAACATCGTTCATGATAGTCGAAACAGATGCCTCGAACATAGGTTATGTGAGGACTAGAAATCTATTTAACGATGATTAGCGATATAATCAGATCTGGATTAGGATCTAGTGATTTTTGAGATTTCATGGAAGCATTTGGAACGGTGTCTAGTATACTGTGTAGTGAGTATGCTATCCTATCGTTGTGTAAGGGAGAGCGTTGGCTCTCTAGTCAGATTTGGTGTATCGTAATTGCTGGAACTCAGATTTGAGTGCTGCTAGCCATCAGGTTTGACTGGAAGTGACGCTTGGCGATTTTTCCGTCGAAATCTGAATTTTGGGATTTTTCAGATTTGAGTGAGATATGGGTGTTCAGATCTGGTCCTCGCTGGTTTGGGTAAGTTACCGCGAGCGGGAAATGATACGCTGTCGTTTAGGCGCTATTCAAATCTGGTGTTAAAAGGGGAACATATTTGGTTAGCGAGGGGAAGTCAGTGTTGGTCAACCGTACTATTTGGACCGATCCGTTTTGTGATTTGGAGTAGACCGATACTCTGAGACCCAAAAGTTTAAAGGATTAATTGAGTTAATTAATCAGGTTTAGCATAGACCAGATTTGGCTCGAAAAGATCTGGGATGAGCCAGATTTGGGCTGGTATGCTTGGTGAAGTCATCGGGTCCGTATAAGTCCTTGAAACTGATCTGGAGAGTTTGAGAATTTCCGCGGGAACTGGTCAGATGTGAATGTTGATCAGATATGGTTGGTTGCTTTTAGATGTGAGAGCAGGATTTGGTAGTCGCGCGTTATTCTGGGCGCACAGGTGGAGTATATTGCGCGGGTAGCGGAACATTGTCGTTTGGCAAGGAACCAGATTTGAGTTCGAGCGTTAGTGAATGGACAGCTCCGGTTCTTGGTTCCAGTTCGTGTTGCGGAGTAGATCGGTAAGGTTCAGGGATTTCAGATTTGATTAGCTAGTGTGTGTCAGATCTTAGTGCTATGGGCGACACCGTTTATTGTTTCAGACTTGAGTTAGCGGGATGACGTGTATTAGTTGGGAGTGTGATTTCTATGATACGTCGTTTGGTTAAGTCCCACGTCTGCTTTGACGTAGTGTCCAGATCTGGAGTGGTACTCAGTCTTGAGCTGGTTTCAGATGTGAACCCCGAGGTTGTCGGTGGCTGCTGGTCACCAGATTTGAGTTATATTTAAGAGGACTTCGACCCTTCGTCCAGTATTATTTTCCCGACACGTAGAAATATTTCCGTAAGCAAACTCTGTCGCGATACCCTAGCTACTGTTCATCGAACCTTATCTTCTCCGATTGCCGGCGGTAGACAGCTCCGACTGAAGCGAGAGTGGTAGCGTTGGACTCCTCTTGATAAGACGCTTCGTTTGGTACCGCTTTTGGAAGCTTGCGTCAAGCTTGGAGAGGTTCGCGAAGACATCTCTTTTCTGTACTCTATTAGCATAAGCGTCGAATTACTCCTGCCGATCAGGTAGCTCGTTCGGTAAGTGTTAGTTTCTACCCATGTGCTTTGTTTAGAGCTGGTTGTTGAGCTAGATGGGTAGGACGGAACTGGTGGAGTGCGTATCTCTCAGTTCGTAGTGTCTGTGCTTTACATCCCTGAGTTAGCGTTGTGCTTTGCTTAGCAGGTTCTCAGATCTGTGTTGCTCGGGACTTTGTTGTGGTACCTATAGCTCAGAACTGAGGTACGGATATGAGCTTGTCTTACAGCGTTGATTTGGCATGGATTTTATGTGAGCTGCAGTGTTGGATTCTGTGTGCATTTTCTTGCTCATGTTGTGTTGTTATTGCAAGATGTTTCATTGCATACATGCATTATCCATGTTGAACCCAGATCTTGGTTAGCCGTGCTTTGTTATCTTGATTTGTGTGTGCCGGGATGCTTGTTTGGAGGACGAGCGGGTAACTCCCGTATGCCTCAACTCCCTGCTGGGATATGTTAGCCACTATGAGCGGAGTGGGTAACTCCCACATCTCATGAGTTGGGCTGTCAGACCTCGTGCTCTACTCAGAGTTAAACCACACAAACATGGCGGAAGCATACAAAAGTGGCTTAAAATTTTTGTTTTTGGCCTGACGGTTTAAAACATATAATTTAAAATACAATCATACTTAAAATATCTCAGTTTACAAATACACGATACAACAGGACAACATTTATACAAACACAATTACCAGTACTACAACGGATAAGACAATCCCACAAGCACAGGGCATTCCCCGGCTAACAGTACAAGTACATATATGCTATACGCTAACTAGGACACTCTATCCACCTCCTGGGGCACCTCCAGCTAGGTCAAAGCCACGACCAACAGAGAAACCTGGGAAACCAGAAAACAATACACAGGCAACAACACCAGCCCCAGAGGGACCTCGGGATCAAACCCCCAGTACGGAGAGCAGCATAAACAGCATAAGGAAAACACAGATAAATATGCACATGCTATGCAAGGGATCAAGGCTACAACCGAAAGCAGGGAGCCAAAGGATCTCAACAACAGCTCAACAGCAAGGTCTGATCAAAGGAACAAGCAGTAGTGGCCACGGATATACTGATCACATGGGAGCTACCCACTCATCTCCAGTACACCATACCAGATGCTAACAACCATCTCCACCTGCTGTTGCTCATTCATGAGATGTGGGAGCTACCCACTCCGCTCATAGCAGCTAACAAACCCAGCAGGGAGATTGAGGTACGGGAGTTACCCGCTCAGCCTCCAAGGTATACGGGAACTACCCGCTCGTCCTTGAACATATCATCCTGGTACTCACAATTCAACAGAACATGCATAGCTAGCGAAACAGGGCTCGACAGCAATATGCGTGTATGCAAATGAAACAGTTGATATTATAACACAAGCACAAGTAATAACAGCACAGAGCATACACAGCAAGCAAGCATATAATCCATGCTCAATCCTAGGCCGTAAACAAGCTCACATCTGTACCTGAAGTCTTCTGAGCTATAATTACAACAAAGAAGATTGCCACAATGACGCAGATCCACCACCTGCTCAACGGCAACACAACAACTGCTCAAATACCGAAGCACAGAAAAGCAACAGCCGGGAGCTACACTCAAACCAGCGCTATCCTACCTCATCAAACACCATAGAAAGCTCTAACAAGCTTAAAGGCAGGATCTGAACTTACCCCAAAAATCTAGGAGCGAAATCCGACGCTTATGCCAACAAACTACACAAGGGAGATGTCTTCGCACACCTCACCAGCTTCAAGCAAGCGTTCGAAAACAGTATCCAAACGAAGCGTCTCAGCAAGAGGAGTCCAACGCTACCACTCTCGCCTTCGTCGGAGCTACCTACCGTCGGAAATCGAAGAAGATAAGGTTCGGGGAACAGTAGCTAGGGTATCGCGACAGAATTAGGCAATCGGGAAAATATTTTAAGTGTCGGGAACAATAATAGAGAACAAAGCCAAGCTCTCCATTAAATCTCACTACTGATAGAAACTGGAAACAGCTCCACCGACAACTTAAACTATCGCAACTGATATTCCCGCTCGCAAAACAGATCTTGCAATAGATCTCTCACTAAGCCAAAACAGCGATCGCTACTAACTCAAACGACGTCGAAAAGAACTACTGTCGAAACTGGACACGTCACCCGCTACTCACTGCTGAATACGAACCAACAGCTGTTAGCAACGCAACACAGTTGCCAAGCTCTCCATTAAATCTCACTACTGATAGAAACTGGAAACAGCTCCACCGACAACTTAAACTATCGCAACTGATATTCCCGCTCGCAAAACAGATCTTGCAATAGATCTCTCACTAAGCCAAAACAGCGATCGCTACTAACTCAAACGACGTCGAAAAGAACTACTGTCGAAACTGGACACGTCACCCGCTACTCACTGCTGAATACGAACCAACAGCTGTTAGCAACGCAACAACAGTTCTCTCACCCAGATGACGCTAACGCAACTCACAGCTGATCTTCTTCGCTAACCCCAAAACGCTGTCGTTCCAACTAATCCAAACGAAGACGTAGAAGCACCCTCTACTGAAACACGCTAGCGCACTCGCTACTGCTCAGCGACTGCTGATATCGCCACAACTGCTGAAACAACCACTCAGCGATAGCTTCTGACGTCACCACTGCTGAGCTCCAACATTCAGCGATGACCTGTGCTAACTACTGAACAGCTTCCACGAAAGTACTAAACTAACCAAAGCTGTTCTAAGGGCTAAAACAAAACCCGATAGCTTCTCTAAGCTCAAGAACTCAAAGCTTATCTCAACAAAACCCGATTAATTAACTCAATTAATATCATCAGCTTTCGGGTCTCACATCTCTCCCCCACTAAAACAGGATTTCGTCCTCGAAATCGATCAACTCCAAAACAAGAATTCAAGATAACTGGGGAAAGATATACAAGCAACTACTGGAACTAAAACAATATCTACTCAAACAGATGCGGCCACTCACGATGCATCTTCTCTTCCAGTTCCCAAGTAGCTTCTTCTCTACCGTGCTTGCTCCACTGAACCATCACCAAGGGAATGGTTTTATTCCTCAGCTGTTTCACCTTTCTATCCAAGATCTGCAAGGGATACTCAGCATAGCTCAAAGTCCTATCTAAACCAACCTCGTCAGTTCTCAACACATGCGAGGGATCTGGCTCATACTTCCTCAGCATCGAAACGTGAAACACATCATGTAATGAAGACAAATCTGGTGGCAACAACAGCCGATAAGCCAAAGGAACAATCCTATCTAAGATCTCATAAGGACCAACATAGCGAGGAGCTAACTTACCCTTGAGACCAAATCTCATAACACTGTGGAAAGGAGAAACCTTAAGGAAAACTAGATCACCAACCTCAAACTCTAAAGGCCTACGCCTCTTATTCGCATAACTGGCTTGGTGATCTTGAGCAGCTTTCATTCTTTGGCGAACCAAGTCCACCTGATCTCTCATCTGCTGCACAAACTCTGGGGAAGACAGCTGCTTCTCCCCCACTTCTTCCCAACATACTGGCGATCTACACTTTCTGCCATACAAAGCTTCAAATGGTGCCATGCCAATCGTGACCTGATAGCTGTTATTGTAGGAAAACTCAACCAAAGACAACGAGTCTTGCCAGCTACCACTTAAGTCCATCACAACAGCTCTCAACATATCCTCTAAAATCTGGATAGTTCTCTCCGATTGGCCATCTGTTTTGGGGGTGATACACGGTACTCATATCCAATCTAGTTCCAAAGCTGTTTGCAAACTCTTCCAAAACTTGGAAGTAAATCGAGGATCACGATCTGAAACAATCGAAACTGGCACACCATGCAAACGCACAACAAAATCTATGTACAGCTTCGCCATCTTCTTCGAAGAATAGCTCATGTTGTAGGGAATGAAATGCGCAAACTTCGACAATCTGTCTACCACAACCCATACAGCATCACAACCTCTGCTGGAACGGGGCAAATGAGTGACAAAATCCATAGCTATGTGCTCCCAATTCCATTGGGGCACCTCTAAGCTATGTAACAAACCACCAGATCTCATCCTCTCTGCCTTGACTTGCTGACAATTCAGACATCAGGCTACAAAATCAGCAACATCACTCTTCAAACCTTGCCCACCAGTAATGCTGCTTCAAGGCATGATACATCTTCCTTGCACCAGGATGGACACTGTATCTACTGCAGTGCACTTCTCGCAAGATCTGTTCTCTCAAAT
>KQ999430.1:0-10025 GCA_001598015.1 Dorcoceras hygrometricum | reverse complement strand
AAATACAGATCCCCAATACATGATAACACGGGGCATCCCCCGATTCAATACATATCATATATAGACTGGGACTCAGGGACGCGGGGATCGACCAGCTGAAATTCCACTCTGCCCAGCTTGGTTACCTGAAGCTCCTGCAAATGGGCAACGCAGACCCAACAAAAACAAAAGCAGGAAACAAGTACGAGGTCAAGCCTCAGTACGAAGAGCTATCAAAGCAGATACACATGCAACATGCTATAAATCAATGCTATGAATGCATGAGGCTGTCAAAGGAAATCAGTCAGCTAGACCGGTGTAACAACCGACAAATCATATCATGTCGCCTCTATACCACGGTCTATCAACCGGGAAATCATCGGTCCATGATCATCGTGGCCCGTCAGCCCATCACAGCTCGGCGGTAGACACTATCCGGTAGTCACCGCTCCGACGATAGCGTTGGACTTTTCGGGCACGAATAATCAGTCGACCAGTCACAACGTGGCACCCAATCAGGTTATCAAATCAAATCTGTAAATCAGGCTCAAGATGTATGCATGAATGCCATTCAATATCCATGCTCAATACATACAATGCCTAAACGTAAAAACAGTATGCATACTCAACCAAAAACAGCAACTGGTTCACGTAGGCACATAACAGAAAAGCCACAAACTTCACAACATCGAATATAGACATGTTCAAGCTCAAAGCTGCTAAGGGCTGCTCAATTCGTACCTCTAATCCTCAAAATTCTACCTCACAATCACGACAGGGCACGGCAGATCTCACAACTTGCGAACAGATTTCACCTAGCTTCAAAATCGCAAAGCCGAAGATTCCAGCAACAAATCTGTGCAAGGTATTCAAATTCGTAGCTCAAATCTGATATATACACACGTTAATCCTACGGCCAGAAGCTATACGCAAGTTCTACACTTCTACGCAGGAATTAACTACAAGAATAAAACTCAAATCTACGAGAAATGCTCACCCAAAAGCTCAAGGAAACCGAAGATCAAATATGCTCACTGCACCAGCAAATCACGTACGCGCAGGGCCTTCGGGATCTCTCAACTCGTTGTTCCTAGCTTCCAAACTAGTATCAATGGGAAGAGCAAGTCTCAAGGAGTCCAGCTCCACCAAGAACGTCAAAAACAGAGGCTGGAATCGACGGGAAATGGCGATAGAAAGTGACGGTGAACAGTAGCTATTTCGAGGGTTCGAGTTATAGGATAAGAAATATCGGGTCTGGAATGCTCTAAGTGTAACTCAACACTTAGATATATATCCTCTACTCAATAAGCTACAGGGCAAGTCAAACACCGACAAAAACAGAGTCCTACAACTCAAAATATCGCAAAACAGATCCCTCGTGCAACGCTAAGGCAAAAACAGACTTCACGCTAAACTAATCTCGCGCAAGCCTCAAAAAGACAACGCTTAACCTTAAACAGATCTCAACGCCACACGCGAAATGCACAAAACGACGTTGCAGGCAAAACAGATCTCTCCGCCTTTGACAACGCGCGAAGCTAAACGACGACGTTCAAAGAAACAGATCCCAGCGCTACTACAGAACTCGCGCAAAACACAAAACGACGGCGTATAGAGAACAGATCTCTCACTTCTCGCTAAACCAGATGTCAACGCTTCTCGTTGACCAGCACATGAAATCTGCTTACGCCAGCAGATCTCTCACAAAATGAACGCGATCACTTCTTGCATGAGATTTGCTTACGTCACCCATGAGACCTGCTTACGTCACCGAATCCGAATTCACGAAGAATAACATATCATTTCCACGTTATTCCTCCACACCCAGATCTCACCAAACGGTAACGTTTTACCTACTTCTCGAGGCAGAAACGCGCTAATACACAGGGGACCAGATCTCTAACACAAATCGATCAATTCAACATCATTTTCGACCAGATTTCACCCGATAAACACAAACTAAAATCTGGACAATTCCAACTAGAGATCTGAATATTTTTCCAAATCAGATTTCACCAAATTTCGAAATTCCAGAAATCTAAATTCTTAATTCTCTTAACTAATCTAACTCAAAATCCGATTAATCACTAGTTAGAAATCTGATTCCTCACACGCACCTGCAGGAATCGCAATAGATACAATATTACACAATGGAGTGGTATGCAAACCATGCTCAACCACAAATGCATAAGAAATAAAATAATGTGACGCTCCTATATCAAACAACACATGCGCAGGAAAATCAAAAACAAAGCAAGTACCTTGGATAATCCCGCCGTCCGTGTGCCTTCCGCTTGCTCCCTGGTCATGGTGTTCACTTGGGCAAACTGAGGTCCAGAAAACTGAGGGTGGGAAGACTGTCCAAACTGCGAAGGACCAGGCTGCTGAAACGGCCTAAACTGAGGCTTCCCCAACCTCTGCTGCTGAACAGGAAAAGCAGAACGACCTCTAGAAGATCCACCTCGTCCCTGCGATGGAACTGTTGTATGCTGCGATCCAGACAAAGGACACACTCTGGCAAAGTGCCCGTACTTACCACAGACATTACAAGAACCCTGCACACCTACACACTAAGTTGTAGGGTGCCTTCCACCACATTGGCCACAATAATCCACCTTGGTACCATCGCTGCTGGAGCTACCAGAACCATAAGAACTCGAACCAGACTTCGTAAACTGCTTACCACGAGGCCGAAACCTCTGATGACCAAACTGTTGGGCTACCTGTTGCTGCTGTTGGGGTGGCTGAGACGACTGCACAGACTGGGAAGGTTGTGCCCCCTGAACCACTAGATGACTACTATGTGCCACCTGCGGCCTACCACGAGACCGATGGTTCCTCAAACCTTCCTCGATATCGATCGCACTGTCCACCGCCTCTACATAGCTCTTCGGCGAGCATCCAAAACCAAGGAATAAAACTCCTCGTTCAACACCTCGAGAAATATAGTTCTCTTCGCTCTCTCTCGACCAGAAACATGCGGCACGTACGAAAGAAGGGAAGAAAACCTGCGGGCATACTCTCTAGTAGACGTACTGCCCTGCTCCAAGTTATCGAACTCACGCTCACGGGCGTTCACGTAGGACTCCGGGACATACTCTTGATGAAAAGCAACATAAAACTATCCCAAGTAATCCCTACTCCAGTCTCTTCCAAAGTCCTCGAAGCGCCTCTCCACCAACGCTCCGCACCTTTCCTCAACTGGAAAGTAGCCAGACTCAACATGAGATCATCATCATGCTGCACACGGTTAAACAAACCAATGACATGCTGTAACCACGAATCTGCATCAACACTAGACTCGTCACCATTGAAAACCTGACGATTCATACGCTGAAACCTCGCCATGACAAGCTCCATGTCATTCACTCGGGCAGCCAACTCATCAACCTCATCCTCGGCCTGCCTATCGCGACCACGACGGGGAAAACTACGCTGATCACCTTCTGTCTGACCTTCAAACTCTTCCGGAATCTGCCCTCTACCTCTACCCCTACGTCTAGGCGGCATCTAAGAAACACTAAGAGGGTAAGATCACAACAGAACAGATACAACAAAATCAAATACATCAAATATATCACATAACCAAGCACATGCAACACACAACACTGTGCCTAGACTCGATTACACTAAGAGGGTAAGATCACAACAGAACAGATACAACAAAATCAAATACATCAAATATATCACATAACCAAGCACATGCAACACACAACACTGTGCCTAGACTCGATTGTGATCAACAGAAATCGAGCTTATCCCAGCTTAAGCTCTGATACCAAAAATTTCAGACCTCGTTCTCTACTCAGAGTTAAACCACACAAACATGGCGAAAGCATACAAAAGTGGCTTAAAATTTTCGCTTTTGGCTTGACGGTTTAAAACATATAATTTAAAATACAATCATACTTAAAATATCCCAGTTTACAAATACACGATACAACAGGACATCATTTATACAAACACAATTACCAGTACTACAACGGATAACACAATCCCACAAGCACAGGGCATTCCCCGGCTAACAGTACTAGTATATATATGCTATACGCTAACTAGGACACTATCCACCTCCTGGGACACCTCCAGCTGGGTCAAAGCCACGACCAGCAGAGAAACCTGGGAAACCTGAAAACAATACACAGGCAACATCACCAGCCCCAGAGGGACCTCGGGGTCAAACACCCAGTACAGAGAGCAGCATAAACAGCATAAGGAAAACAAAGATAAATATGCACATGCTATGCAAGGGATCAAGGCTACAACCGAAAGCAGGGAGCCAAAGGATCTCAACAACAGCTCAACATCAAGGTCTGATAAAAAGAACAAGCAGTAGTGGCCACGAGTATACTGAGCACATGGGAGCTACCCACTCATCTCCAGTACACCATACCAGATGCTAACAACCAGCTCCACCTGCTGTTGCTCACTCATGATATGTGGGAGCTACTGTTAGGACCGAAAATAGGAAATAAATGCAAGCGAGCGCTGCTACTAAAAAATAAAAATTTTTGCGCTGCTATAAAGGAGCTACAATAGCTCATGGTTCTTGAACATAATCGAGCACCGGAGACAGATCTGGTATGTAATAAAAACATGCGGAAAACACCAGATCTGAATCCTAATTTTAAAACTCGATGAAAACAGATTTCTTTATACAGAAATCTGTTCTACTGTGCAAGTGTGTTATTTGATGCGTGCGTGCTAATGTAAAATGCATATGCGGAACTGTAAATAAAAGAATAAAATAAACTGATATTTGTTTCTGGAAGTTCGGAGCTCAATCTCTACATCTCCCCTTCTTCCTTCTTCAGGAAGGTTTCCCATTAGAAGATGAGCACTGAGCCTCGTTCCAGGTGAACTCATATCCTCAAGAAATGCACACCAGCCACAACTGTGTGTCTAACTAAACAGGAACTTGTTTAACGTCTCTATTTCAAAGACTACATACACAGAGTTTAACGTCTTCGTGCTTCGACGGATCTTATTGTTGGGTTGTGATTCACTCGCTAAGCAATTACGCACATCTCTCAAAATATGCGAGTGAATCTGTGTGTGTGAGATTTTACAGTGTATCGCTCAACTCTCTAAAGAATAAATCTCACACACTGGGAAAATGCTTCTACAAAAGCTAATGAAGACTCAGCAGTCGACACTCGTATTAAGCTCCTCTCTAATGGTGGTCGACTGCTTCATCTTCCTGTTTTTCTTCCCTCTGTTTGTTCTTTCTTTTTAATCCTCACGGAATCATCATCTTTTTCCTTCAAATCTTCTCCCTTAAATAGCCTCTGTTCAAATTCAATCCGTTGGACACACTTTTCTTCCCGTTCAAATATGTTCTGTAAAGTACCGACAGGGAGTTGTTCTTGTATCCTTTATTTTGCAGGCTTTTGTTGTCTTCTAATTTGGATTTTGTGTTCCAGCAGCTGATCGCTTCTTAATGTTCTTCATCTGAGATGTTCATCAGCTGATGCCACAATTATCCTCACGTTCCAGCTGATTTGTCTTTGCAACAGCTGATTGACGTCTTCTCGCACCAGCTGGTCTTTCTTCATCTTAACGCAACAGCTGGTCCATAGCGTTCCAGCTGATTCTTAGTGTTCCAGCTGGTTCAACTTATTGCTCCAGCTGGTCCATCTTCTCCTTAGCGCTCCAGCTGGTCCATCTTCTCCTTAGCGCTCCAGCTGGTCAATCTTCTCCTTAGCGCTCCAGCTAGTTCTTATCGTTCCATCTGGTTCATCTTACACTTTTAACGCACCCGCTGGTCCAGCTTGATCCTTTAACGTTCCAGCTGGTCCAGCTGCTCCTTTAGGAATATCACAGCTGCTGGTCTAATTTGGCCTCCGCCTAAATATGAACAACTGACTCAACTTTGAACGTCTCCATTGCTAATCCAGCTGCCGTCTAAGTGATAAATCAAACCAGCTGTGAACTTTATCTTTTCTCCAGCTGATCCATCTAAACCAACTGGCATATTTTTGCATGAGACCAGTGCTACTCCCTCCGGAACGATCCAACGAGCACAACTCATCAAACTTTGTTTGATGATCTAAGCTGCTTTTCGGCCAAATTCCTTCATTTAGTCCTCCGAAATCACGTTTTACTGTTTTCAGCTCTTGTTCTGCTACGGTATCTGATTCAGCTTCTCTTGTTGTATTTCCAGCTAAGATCTGCACACTTAGTAGAAACGTTAGAAACACAATAACAGGTTTTGTGTAATTCAAAACTCAGATCTGGATCTATTATCCATATCCAACAATCTCTCCCTTTTTGATTTATACAAAACCTCAAATAACAATTGCATGAAAACAACAATTCTCTCCCTTTTTTTGGGAATCAAAAAGGGGTAGAAATCTGGTGTACAAATTTTTTTTGTACTTCATGTGTCAGTTAATGAAATTTCTGTTCTCAGCAGTTCGTGTGCAATTTTATCTTTGCATATTCATTTATCTCGGCTGCTAGGTTTTGTCATCACCAAAAAGGGGGAAATTGTTAGGATAAAATTTTTTAGTTTTGGTGATAACAAAATAAGACTAGTTGCTACTAGAAAATCAGCCGGTGATTTTTAAAGGAGAACCTCATTAGTCGACGGGTTGATTTTCAGCAGATGGTCTATTTGGAAACAGATGGAAGATTTCAGCATATCAGTCGTTGGTTTATTTTCAGCAGTTGAACTTTTCAGAGGTAACCAGTAGGTAGATTCTTCCAGGGCAAATCAGCAGTTGTATTAGGTTCAGTGACGCAAGCATTTGAGAGTTAGCATGTTTTGAATTGCAAAACGACAGCGTTTGGATAAGTTAAAACGACAGCGTATTGGACTTGTACTAAAATTCAGTCGTTCGAGGTTGCGTTGTTAATTCAGCATATGGCTACAGTGAAATATCAGCAGACATTTGTTTACTTCAATAGTCAACGTTATTCAGCAGACAGGCATTCAAATCAGTAGATGGCTACAGTAATCAACAGATGGCTACAGTATTCTTTTGATTCAGTCGATGCTTCTCTTAACCGTTGTAACCAGCAGTAAGGGAGACACTTATAGCTATCAGCAGTTGCATATGTTTTAGAGGTTGCATAATCGCTCGCTCGATTCAAACGTTCATATCAGAGGAAATCAAAGGTGGAGATTGAATCGTACATGTGCTTTAAATGAGGAGACAATTTCAGTACTATGTTAGGTATATAGTACACTGTTTCAGAGGGCGATTTACGGCGTTTGCACATATGGAAAGAAGCCAAATTTGCTCTAACATTGTGCGACTTGCCTCTTGGTGGAGCAGGATTTACGGCGTACGAATTGGTAGAAATTCAAAAGGAGATTTTGTTGCCTTTGAAGAAATTAATGACCGTTGAGATCTAAGACTATAAATGGCAGAAGTTTGGATTGAAGAACTGACTCACGCTCGCTATTGTTTACTTGCCGTTACTCTGCTGATTTTAAATCTCAACCTTTCTTGAGCTTATAATCTACAGAAGCCATATTCAAAAAGCTCAAACACTCGAAGAACAAAACCGTTGATCTTCATAAGATAAACCTTTGAGTCATCTTCTGGTTCACTTGTTGAATCGCGTTTCTACGTTTTAGAAACCAGAAGATTTTACAGTCTCAATAGTGTTGTATTTCATTGTTATATCATTCGATTGAGTCTGTAACGAACGTGCTCCTTAAAAGACGTTCGAAAAACTATCAATTGATAATACCAGCAGCTGCGTCTACGCTTTAGATTGTGGTGTTGCTAGGAGTTCACTTTGAGAGAGGCTCAGTGACTGGGTGTTTTGCAGAAGGCCTGTAATCCATCAAATCTTCTAGTGGAACCTTCCTGAAAAGGAAGAAGAGGAGACATAGGATAACTTCCAGAAACAAACTCTTAACCCTAATCTTTTATTTAACGCTCTATTTATCGTTTTACTGTTCTCTGATCGATTGGCTTATTTCCGCACAATATTTGTTAGCCAAGAGATCAGCTGCTAAACTGAGATCCTTACATCTGGTAACTCGGATTTAAGTTAAGCAGTGCTTGTAAAACTTGTTTTAAAAGGTTTCGAAAATTTGAAAATATCAAGAGTTCATTCAACCCCCCCTTCTGAACTCTTGCAACTATTTTTCGAACCACATTGATTGTGTTTTGGGACTATCAATTGGTATCAGAGCCTGTGTATCTCAGTTATTGAACAGTTTTCTTTCGCGCTTTATTATATCTCAATATGTCTACTTCTCACAACAAGATTCCTTTGTTTTCAAGGGAAGACTATGACGACTGGAAGATACGCATGCAAGCGCATCTGGCTGCTCTAGACGATGAAATGTGGGTGGTTCTCACTGAAGGGCCGCTGAAGATCATGAAACCAAATCTAGCATTTGCTATATCAAATGGCGAGCCCCAGTTCCTTGAGAAGTCCAGACATGAATATACAAGTGAAGATAAAAAGAAATCAAACTTAGACAACGTGGCCAGGGATATACTTTACAAGACGCTGGACAAAGACAAAAATATGTTCAGCAAGATCAAAACCTGCACCACAGCCAAAGATATCTGGGAAAAGTTGACCCAGATATGTGAAGGAAGCGATGAGACAAAAGAGAACAAGCTGACGGTGGCTCACCAGAAGTTTGAGTCAATCAAAATGAAAGATTGAGAAACAATGACAGAGTTCGATGAGCGGTTCAGCGCCGTGGTGATTGAGCTAAACAGTTTGGGCAAAGAATACAGTAACAGAGAGTTGGCGCTGAAGGTGATGAGAGCACTACCCAGAGAGTGGGATGTGAAGACCATGGCGATGCGTGAATCCAAAGATTTGAACAAGCTGGAGCTGCACGACTTGTTTGCCAACCTCAAAGCCTATGAATTCGAGTTGGAGACAAGAGCAGAAGCTGGACCATCAACTTCCCAGCCAACGAAAGCTCTGGCAGCCACAACCACTGAACAGTGCTCTCCAAGCACAAGAAAAATAGCTAATCAACTCAGTGACGACGTCATGTCCCTCTACGTTAAGAAGTTTGGGAAATACTTGAGAAGATCCTATAATCCTTCTACTCCTTACAATAATTATAAATCTGATAAAGTTGCTTCTGATATGAAATGTTATACTGTGATCGTCCAGGGCACTTTGTAGCTGATTGCAATAGGCCAAGAAAGGAGGACAGATCCAGAGACGACAAGAGATCAGATGATAGATACAGGAGGGATGACAAGAAGGAGGACCAATACAAGCGAGAAGACAAGACAGAAGAGAGAGTTGTTGAGAGATCCAAGGAGCGATCCAAGGATAGGCGGATGAGGACAAGAGGTGACAAGAGACCCAGCCGCAAGCATGATCGTAAAGTATTGGTGGCTGAGGAAAGCACCAAGAGCTGGGCGGACACTGATTCAGAATCCTCATCCAGCAGCTCCTCATCAAGCGACAGTGAACAGGAGGAGATTCATTGTCTTATGGCTGATCAGACATCGGATGACGAGGTATTAGATTTCTCTAACGTTGAATTTACACGAGAAGATCTTGTCAGTACACTTAATGACATGGTCAAAGAGTACAGGAAGCTTTCTCATTCATTCGAGGAAGCTAAAGCTGAAAACGTAAGTCTAAAAGGTAGTTCGATTGAATCAAGTTCTGATGAGCTTGAGGATATTGACAGCTTGAAGATTGAGTTGAGTAAGCTGACAGCTGAGAATGATTTGTTGAGAAATGAATCCAGTGAGCTCAAGGTTGAAGTTGAAAAATTAACTAAAGAAATGAGCTCATGGAATCAATCGGCTCGTGCTCTCCACAAGCTGCATGAAATCCAAAAATCAGTGCATGATAGAACTGGTTTGGGTTTCAGCAGTAGTGAAAGAAGTGAAGGAGAGACAAGTCCTCAATCACAATCAGCATATGACAAGTTCAACAAAATGAGCTTTGTCAAAGCCAATGTGATATATGACTGCTTTGAGTCGATAACATTTGATGACCAGAACTCTCCAAAGTTGAGCGATAATGGCAAAGCTGGTATCGGTTTTCAAAGACCTGAGAATTCCAAGCCCAGTTGGCTAAAGAACAAGCTGGACAAG
>KQ999429.1:93294-107776 GCA_001598015.1 Dorcoceras hygrometricum | reverse complement strand
TGAGTCGATCCGTCCGATCTGATCGGTGATCTGATTTACGATGAAGTCTCGGTGGTGGAGATGAACTGAATGTTCATCGTTGGACCCGGGCCCGTTGGGCCGGTCCAAGTCCATCTCTTAATTCTATTTAATATAGAATTAAGACTAGACTTAAACACTAGATCATTAACTCACTCAAAACCCTAACCCTAGTGCTTGTTGGCCGCCGCCCCTTCCTCTCATAAGCCGCCGCCGCCGCCGCTTCTTTCGCCGAAAATTTGTTTCCGGCCAATTCGACGAGGAGAATCCGTTCGTGCAGAATTCGTCAGTGCTTCTAGTGCAGGCTGACGAAGGAGTCTCGGTTCTGGTCGTGGACCGGATTGGCGATATCTACCGCAATCTACCGTGAAGAGCTGACGTTATTGTAACTACGGTTGGAGCCAGGCACAAGTGCCAGCAAGGTAGTGGTTTTGAACCCCCTATGTATGTCGATAACTGTTATTGAATTTTTGTATTGATCGTCTCCCGGCCGTTTATTTTCTGTTCTTCCGCTGCCTAGCCGGGGGGCGGATCCGGTTCACCAACAGATTCAACGCAAACTCCCTACAGATGATATTTCCAAACGCAAGGGGGATTTCTCTGGCTTCGAAGTGCCAATGCTGTGATCAAGAGGAATATTTTGAGCATTTATTCTTCTCTAGGTCCATTGAGATTTCTCTGGCTTCGAAGTGCCAATGCTGTGATCAAGAGGAATCTTTTGAGCATTTATTCTTCTCTAGGTCCATTGATGATCATATCTGGATGCATTTTGGGCAGATGTTTGGTATCTCTCAACCACAACAGATCAACCACTGGAAGATTTCTACTACATGGTGTCCTCGGGGCCATCTTCGTGAATGCGTCCCTTTCTTGATCTTGTGGTTTATTTGGATTGCCCGTAACGACTCTAAGCACAGACATATCAAGATTAGGCCTTCTGCCATTATCAGAAATATTAGGTACTACATATCTACAGCCTGCACTGCTGGATTGATTCAAGCAAAACATTGGAAGGGCTGGTCTTCTTTGGCCCAGCTATTTCACGTGAGGATTGGGGGTATCATGCAAACGGGATATCGATTATTACCTAGAGCAAACCGCCTTCTCCCTGGTTCAAGCTTAACAAAGATGGGTGTAGAACTAACCAGGGGCTCACTTCTACTGGCGGCCTTATTCGTGATGCAGGCGGCTTTGTTCAGTTTGCTTTTCATGGTTTCCTGTGTGAAGGCAGTATCATCAAAGCGGAATTAACGGCAATTCTTCAAGGGATGCTTATTTGCAAACAACACCAGCTTTTTCCTGTTTGGATTGAAACAGACTCGGCCGTGGCTCTCCTCAGCATTAATTCAGATCACTCCAGCTGGGATCTCAGACACATTCTCACTCGCATTCAAGAGATTCGAGCTAACTATCCTACCTACATCTCCCACATACATCGAGAAGGAAATGCTCTTGCCGATGCTCTGGCATCTCTGGGGATGCAAGAAAGAAAATATGAGGTTTTCTCTAGTTTGGGCCTTCATAACAATGTTGCTGGACTTTGCAAATTAGATAAAATCGGTT
The DNA here is from genome assembly GCA_001598015.1 of Dorcoceras hygrometricum. Classification (NCBI taxonomy): domain Eukaryota; kingdom Viridiplantae; phylum Streptophyta; class Magnoliopsida; order Lamiales; family Gesneriaceae; genus Dorcoceras; species Dorcoceras hygrometricum. The sequence goes on along the minus strand of KQ999429.1, from coordinate 106,195 downwards.
GTCCTTACCTGCGCATAGGTAGAAAAATCATCAATAGATAGGGGATTTGTGGTGAGTTTGTGGGAGGTTTTGGCTTTGTCCCCCTCCTTGTATTCTTGTTTGTTTTACGGCAGGTCTTTTTGTTTTTTTAAAAAAATACGAGTTAAATCAAAACTCATACAACAACAGGTAATCACAAATCAAATCAACAACGATCCCCCAAATACATATAACCTCAGGGAATCCCCTGGATCATTACATAATAATAATAATAACTAGGACTCAAGGAAAAGGGGATCGACCAGCTGGGGTTCTAGTCTGTCCAGCTTGGTTACCTGAAGATCCTGCAAATGGGCAACGCAGACCCAAACAACACAGGAAAAGAATACAAGGTCAAGCCTCAGTACGAATGAGCACTAATATAACAGCAAATCATAAACATGCAGTATTCTAAGTCATGAATGCATGTGGCTGCCAAAGAACATCGGTCATCAAGGCCTGCTAATCAGCTGGCAGTAATCTCAATCGAGCCTCTATACCCGCACAGTGTATCAACCGGGGAAATCATTGGTCCGTGATCATCAGGCCCGTCAGCCATCACAACTCGGTGGTTTTCAGACACAACCAATCAGTTGGTCACCACTCCGATGATAGCGTTGAACCTTTTAGGCACGACACATCTGTCTGCCGGTCACAACGTGGCTCTATCTCAGGTTATCAATCGATCAATGGCTCAATATGTATGCATGAATGCCATGAAATTAAATCTGATTTCAACATGCATAAATTACGTAAACAGAGCATATCAATTCAACCAAGCTGTCACGTAATCACAGAATTCACATAGCACAGATTTCATGCCTCAAATACTAGCACGCTATGTCTATGCCGTTAACAAAAGCTCAACTCGTACCTTCAATTCTCAAATTCTACCTCGACAGATCTCACAAGGCACGGCAATTTCAGCCTTCTCAAAATTGCTACCTCGCTGGTCACGTCCAACACAGCAGGGACTTCCCTGGAGCTCAAATCTGTTAAGGAAATCTCATATCTTAGTTCACAGCTGCATTTCTCAAGCTTAATACCTACGATCAGAACTCATATCTGGTTCTACCTAGAAAAGCAGCTTCTAACAGCCAGAACTAAACTCAAAACAGCAAGGAACACTTACCCAGAAGCTCACACGCACAGGAGAACACTCTACTCAACTGTCGTGAAAACACACCAACTCACAGCTTCTTCACGTTCCCTCTACAACGTCGAACCGGGCTTCATAACTTCTGCCAATCAAAAGAGCTACTCAAGACAAGCTCAGCGCCACCAATCGCTCCAAACAATGGCGAAAATCGACGACAATCTACCGGAGAAGGGTTCGAATGAACAGTAACTTGTTAGGATAAAATTTATTAAGTGTTGGTGATAAAAAAATAATCTAAGTGCTGAAGTTAAGCTAGATCTGGACAAACAGACGATGATATCAACTACGTATTTAGAGTTTAGCATATTTCAGTCGACGGGTTGATATTCAGCTGATGGTTGTTAAGTGGAAGTATTCAGATGTTGCGTTGAGATTTTCAGATGCTAGATATCAGATGTTGATATTCGGGATTATTTTAGAGGTTGAATTATTATAGGTTATCAGTTTTTGTTACTGGATCAGTCGTTGGATTTCTATGTTAGCATTTGGTGTTCAATCAGCCGTTGGGATAAATTCAGCCGTTTTTTGGTAATCAGCAGATGTATTAGTTTCAGACGCAAGTTATTGAGTGTTAGCGTGTTTTGTTAAAGATTGCAAAACGACAGCGTTTGGATAAGTCAAAATGACAGCGTTTGGATAAGTTGAAACGACAGCGTATTGGATTAGCGCTAGCATTCAGCCGATGGGCTTTGCATATAATCATCTACTGGTATATCAGTGTTGGTATATCAGCCGTTGGTATTTTCAGCAGTTGGACAAACCAGGTGATGAAGTGTTCAGGCGTTGTAACCAGATGTTACGTCATATTTCAAGCGATCAGCTGGTGAATATTTTCAGGAGTTGAAGTATCAGATGGTGCATTCTTTCAGATGTTCAAGTCTTCAGCTGGTGTGCAAACAATGAAGTGATTCAAATTTGATCAAATACTAAAATTTGAAAAGATCGATGGCCATAATAGAATCGTACAATTGCCTGGAATTAAGGAGACAAGATTGATACTATTTTGGATAAATAGTACAACTTACAGAGGACGTTATACGGTGATTGCACAAATATGGAAAACGACAATCTGGTTCTGACGATGTGCAATTTACCATTTGGTGGAGCAGGATATACGGTTACAGATTATCAGATTTCAAAAAGGGATTTTATTTCCTTTGACAGAGTTAATCGACCGTTGTGAACGAAGACTATATATAGCAGAAGTTTTAATTGAAGAAGATACCTTAGCTATTGATACATACCGTCACTCTGCCAAATTTGTGAAAGATTGCAATTTGAACTTATTCACAAAAGCTCACAACTCGAAGAACTTTCAAACAATCCTTCATAGATTTAACTTCGAGTTTATTCTCTGGTTCAATCTTTTGAATCGAGTTTCGTTGTTTAGAAACTAGAGAATTATAGCACTCAATAGATTTGTATTCCATCGTTGTATTCATTGTTGAGTCTGTAACAAACGTGCTGTCTAAAAGCCGTTTGAACTTATCATTCTAAGTATTGTAAAATCAGCAGCTACGTCTACATGACTGTTTGTTGAGTTGCTAGGAGTTCACCTTGAGCGAGGCTCGGTGATCGGGTGTTTGTAGAAGGCCTGCACGCATAAAATCTTCTAGTGAAAACTTCCTGAAAAGGAAGAAGGGGAGACGTAGGATATTTATATCCGAACTTCCAGAAACCAATTCTCTGTCCCTTAACTTTTACATTACGCATTCATTTACTTGTATATACTGTTCACTGATTTATTGACTTTATTCCGCACATTTTTGTTAGCCAAGAGATCAGCCATTAAACTGAGATATCTTAAGTCTGGTAACTCGGACTTAAGTTAAGCGGTGCTTGTAAAAATAGTTTTAAACGGTTTTGAAAATTTAAAATACCAAGGAGTTCATTCAACCCCCCTTCTAAACTCCTAGGCCTGTTTTCGTGCGATATTGATCCTATCAATTGGTATCAGAGCCTGCGCATCTCAGTTATTGAATAGTTGTTATTTGTGCGTTATTATATCTCAATATGTCTACTTCTCAAAACAAGATTCCCATGTTTTCAAAGGAGGACTACGATGATTGGAAGATTCGCATGCAGGTGCATCTGGCTGCTCTAGATGACGAAATGTGGGCGGTTATCACTGAAGGGACGCTGAAAATATTGAATCCTAATCTAGCTTTTGCTATATCCAATGGCGAGCCTCAGTTCCTAGAGAAGAGCACACATGAGTATACTAGTGAAGACAAGAAGAAAGCTAACTTAGACAACGTGGCCAGGGACATTCTATACAAGACGCTGGACAAGGACAAAAACATGTTCAGCAAAATCAAAACCTGCGCCACAGCTAAAGATATTTGGGAAAAGCTAACTCAAATATGTGAAGGAAGCGACGAAACAAAAGAGAACAAGCTGACGGTCACTCAACAGAAGTATGAATCCATCAAGATGAAGGATGGAGAGACGATGACGGAGTTTGATGAAAGGTTCAGTGTGGTGGTGATTGAGTTGACAAGTCTTGGAAAAGAGTACAGTAATCGAGAGCTGGCGTTGAAGGTCATGAGATCATTACCCAGGGAGTGGGACGTGAAGACTATGGTAATGGGGGAGTCCAAAGATTTGAACAAACTGGAGCTGCATGACTTGTTTGCGAACCTAAAAGCCTATGAGTTCGAGTTGGAGACAAGAGCAGAAGCTGGACCCTCGACATCCCAGCCGACAAAAGCATTAGCTGCTACAACTACTGAACAGTGCTCTCCAAGCACAAGCATGACAGCCGATCAACTCAGCGATGAAGTCATGTCCCTCTTCGTCAAGAAGTTTGGGAAATATTTGAGAAGATCCTATAACCCTTCTACTCCATACAATAATCATAAAAATGATAAAGCTGTATCTGATATGAAATGTTTTAACTGTGAACTTCCAGGGCATTTTGCAGCTGAGTGCAACAGGCCCAAGAAAGACGATAGATACAAGCGAGATGACAAGAGAACTGATGATAGATACAAGAAGGAGGATCGATACAACAGAGATGACAAATCAGATGAAAGAGCTATGGACAGATCGAAGGAGAGATCCAAAGATAGACGGATGAGGACACGAGGTGATAAGAGGACAAGCCGCAAGCATGATCGCAAAGTACTGGTGGCTGAGGAAAGCACCAAGAGCTGGGCGGACACTGATTCAGAATCTTCATCTAGCAGCTCATCATCCAGCGATAATGAACAGGAGGAGGTTCACTGTCTCATGGCTGACCAAACATCATATGACGAGGTATTTGACTTCTCTAATGTCGAATTTACACGAGAAGACCTTGTTGATAAGAGGACAAGCCGCAAGCATGATCGCAAAGTACTGGTGGCTGAGGAAAGCACCAAGAGCTGGGCGGACACTGATTCAGAATCTTCATCTAGCAGCTCATCATCCAGCGATAATGAACAGGAGGAGGTTCACTGTCTCATGGCTGACCAAACATCATATGACGAGGTATTTGACTTCTCTAATGTCGAATTTACACGAGAAGACCTTGTCAGTGCACTAAATGACATGGTCAAAGAGTACAAGAAGCTTTCTTAATCATTCGAGGAAGTTAAGGCTGAAAACAGTGATTTGAATAATAGTTCAGCTGAACCAAGTGCTGTTGAACTTGGTGAAGCTGACAGTTTGAAAATCAAGCTGAGTAAGCTGACAGCTGAGAATGAATTGTTGAGAGAAGAGTCTAGTGAGCTCAAAGCTTAAATTGAAACACTAAATGAGCTTGTGAGCTCCTGGAACAAGTCTTATCGTTCTCTCCATAAGCTGCAAGAAAGCCAAAAGCCAGCGAATGATAGAACTGGTTTGGGTTTCAATAGTCGTGACATCAGTGAAGGAGAAACAAGTATTCAATCACAGCTGGCACATGACAAGTTCAATAAGATGAGCTTTGTCAAAGCCAACGTGGTATATGATCCATGTGAGTCGATGATATATATTGACTAGATCCCTCAGAAGTTGAACCCTAAAGTAAAAGCTGGTATCGGCTTTCAAAAACCTGAGAACTCCAAGCCAAGCTGGCTAAAGAACAAACTGGACAAAGACAAAGCAAAAGCTGGTCGAAAGTCATTTGTTCCTAACCAGTCATGGCGTAGTTAAAAGAAGGTAAAATCTGGTTGGAAAAAGGTTCAGTAGAAAAGAGATCTAAGTGGTCAAAGTATGAAATCAAAACTCAACAGATCTCACAGTACCTATGCACAGACCCTTATGGACTATCATACTGGGAAAGCTGTCAAAGTAATTCAAGTATGGGTCCCGAAAGGGGTAATCCTATCTGGATCCAAGTAAAATTGGGTACCAAAAGTTGGTTTTATGATTGCAGGATAACAGGTACGAACCAGATGATGTATCCAATTTGTGGTACCTGGATAGCGGCTGTCTGCGACACATGACAAGAAATCAAAAGCTACTATCAGATGTCATTCCACACAAAGGCGCAAAGATAGTCTTTGGTGATAATGCATACGGTAACACTGTGGGTAAGGGTAAGCTTATCCACGGTAACATCTCTATCTCAGACGTCCTGTTCGGGGAATACCTACATAATCTATTGGTCGATCAGCTGGAGTCTGAGCAGTTGTGCCTTGCAGCTGGTTCTTTCAAGAGCTGGCTGTGGCATCAAAGAATGAATCATCTAGCATTCAAAACACTTGCTAAGCTGAGTCAACATGATATGGTTTCTGGTCTGCCAAAAATCAATTTTTCTAAGGATAAGATCTGTGCAGCCTGTCAGCTGGGTAAGAAAATTAAATCTACTTTCAAAAATAAAGGCGGAAAACGTTCTTCACGTTGCCTTGAGCTCTTTGCATATGGATCTTTTTGGTCCTATTTCCGTAACGAGCTTAGGGGGAACGAATTACACCCTTGCAGTTTTTGATGATTTTACAAAATATACTTGGGTGTTGTTTTTAAAAGCAAAATCTGAAACCGCCGACCAGCTGATACGCCTTTTAAAACGTTTACACAATGACAGATATTGTTCAGTCAACCAGATATGAAGTGATCGTTGTACTGAGTTTTTAAATTCAAAATTAACTTCTTATCTGGAAGAATTAGGGATAAAGCATGAGCTTTCAGCAGCTAGAACTCCTCAGAAGAATGGGTTAGCTGAAAGGAGAAACCGCACTTTAAAAGAAGCTGCTAGATTCATGATTGCATATTTCGGTATTTCTCAAAACTTCTGTGCAGAAGCAGTTAACACAACATGTTACACTCAAAACAGATCGATGATTAATAGGATGCACGATAAAACCCCATATGAGATCTGGCATGGCAAGAAACCTGATATCTCTTACTTCAGGGTGTTTGGGTGTAGATGCTTCATTCATAACAATGGTAAAAAGCATCTAACTACCTTTGAACCTAAATCTGATGTAGGTATCTTCTTAGGATATTCAGCTGTGAGCAAAGCGTATCGTGTTTTCAACAATCGAAGCTTGACAGTTGAGGAATCAGCACACGTGGTGTTTGATGAAACCAGTTTCAAATCAAATTCAGCTGCAAGCCTACATGACTTGTGTTCACGTCTGGAGTCAACAAGTCTTGAAGAATCAGACGACGACGTGCCACAAAGATATTCAGCTGAAGAACAACCAGCAGTGGACACACCAAACATTAATGCACAACAAGATCTGACAGGTAACCCAGTAGTCATTGATTTAACTAACAATGATTCTATACAGGGTCAGATCTTCCCAAGTGTACCAGCTGCTGGATGTGTAGTGAAAAATGTTCAACCAGACGACGATCAATCAGATGTTGCTCCAACAGACGTTGATAACCAGACGTTGCACAACCAGTCGCAAGCATTTCTCCATTGGTTTCAAGATCAACGCCTGAAGCACCAGCTTCTAGCACAAATTATCAATTGGTATCTTCACCACCAGCTGGACAACAAGGCGCAAGCACATCATATCATTCGGTATTAAGACCAACGTCTGGACAACCAGTCGCAAGTGATCATCAGCTGGTATCCAGACCATCAACTGAAACAAGAGCTGATCCTAGCTCACATCTGGAACAACGATCACAACAGCTGGAAGCAGACGCACAAGCCAACAATGCTCAACATCAATTGGCGTCAGCTGATCCAGCAGTTGCAAAACAGACAGCGACACAGGGGGAACAAAGAGTAAATCCAATTGGACTTGATATTCGGCAATTTAAGCGTAATAATGTTTGGACACTTGTACCTAGACCTTCTAACCATTCAATCATAGGAACTAGGTGGTTCTTTAGGAACAAACTAAATGAAGATGGTATAGTAACTAGAAACAAAGCTAGGCTGGTAGCGCAAGGATTTAGAAAAATGGAAGGAATAGATTTTGATGAGACCTTCGCACTAGTAGCTAGATTAGAAGCCATCCGCATGTTTCTTGAATATGCTGCATTTAAAGACTTCAAAGTCTTTCAGATGGATATTAAGAGTGCCTTTCTTAATGGCGTCTTAACAGAGGAAGTGTATGTTGCACAACCTCCTGGCTTCGTAAATCATACACATCCAGACTTTGTTTACAAATTGGATAAAGCTCTGTATGGGTTGAAGCAAGCACCTAGAGCTTGGTATGATACACTATCCATGATTTCACAATAGGCACAGTTGATAAGACACTGTTTAAATTCGTGAAAGCTGATCATGTTTTATTAGTTAAGATTTATGTTGATGATATTATTTTTGGGTCAACTAACCCCAAATTGTGCCAGAAGTTTTCCAAGTTGATGCAGGACAAATTCGAGATGAGTATGATGGGGGAGCTGACATTCTTTCTGGGTTTACAAGTTAGACAGCTGGAGAATGGTATATTCATTAACCAGGCGAAATATACGAAAGAACTGCTGAAGAAATTTGGCATGGACAATTTCTCAGCAGCTGCTACCCCTATGAGCTCTTCAATCAAACCGGATAAAGACGAAGCTGGTACTGCCATGGAGGTATCTCTTTATCTTGGTATTAGAGGCTCTTTGCTATAATTAAATGCTAGCAGACCAGACATCATGTTTGCTGTCTGTATGTGTGCTAGATTCCAAGCAGAGCCAAAGAAATCGCATTACATAGATGTAAAGCGAATATTGAAATATCTTAAGGGTAATTCCAACGTGGGTCTTTGGTATCCCAAAGACTCAGGCTTTAAACTAATTGGTTACAGTGATGCAGGTTACGCAGGATGCAGGATTGATCGTAGAAGCACAAGTGGGACTTGTCAAATTTTAGGGGATCGACTGATTTCCTGGTTTAGTAAGAAGCAGACGTCCATCGCAACGTCAACAGCTGAAGCGGAGTATCTTGCAGCTGGTAGCTGCTGTGCTCAATCCTCTGGATACAACATCAGCTGAAGGACTATGGAGTTGATGCTTCTGAAGCGCCTATTCTCTGTGACAACACTAGTGCGATCGCGATCACCCAAAATACAGTACTGCATTCAAGAACAAAGCACATCGACATCAGGCATCATTTTATCAGGGACCACGTGCTAAAGAAAGACGTCCGGCTGGAGTATGTGTCGACTGAGCAGCAAGTAGCTGACATCTTCACAAAGCCTCTACCAGACGCTAAGTTTTCATATTTTAGAAAGATATTAGGTCTCATTGAATTTCCTTGATTGTCTGTGAGCTAACGCATTTTTGCAGGTTGTCAGCTGTCGCTTGAATCAGCTGTAAAGTCTTTTGTTAAGGGGGAACACTAAGATTTTCATCTGAGGCAAGTTTCTCACGTTGGACGAATACCAGTCGTAGAGGGAACCAGGAGCTGGATTGTTAAGCGCGACGTAGCTGAATATGTTACGTCTGGACACACTCAGATGTTACATATACACAGCTGATGCTTATTTGTGGTCATCTCCTGCCACCCTCCACGATTTGTTTAAAATCAGCAGTGATGTTATTACAATCGCTTTACCAGCTGTGGCGTTATAAATTTTGGTGCGAGTTTTTAACTTTTTCTTATATTGTTCGATTAAAATATTTTGAAAACTTTTACACTGTACGTATAAAATATTTTGAAAATCTTTTCAAAATCATTCCAAAATTGTACGCGTCGACGGATGCTTGACACATGTTGTCAACATGCGAAACATCACACATCTGCACCGTTTCCTATTATAAATTTTGGCGCGAGTTTTTAACTTTTTCTTATATTGTTCGATTAAAATATTTTGAAAACTTTTACACTGTACGTATAAAATATTTTGAAAATCTTTTCAAAATCATTCCAAAATTGTACGCGTCGACGGATGCTTGACACGTGTTGTCAACATGCGAAACATCACACATCTGCACCGTTTCCTATTCTTTCACCTTTTCGCATTCCTTACTTATTTACAGTGTTTTTCCTCTTTGCTAAAGCTTACCTTGAAAAATTTGCTCTCTGGTATTCTCGTATTCTCTTGTGTTTTTCTGCGTATATCTTTCAGGCAATCTCTCGCAATCTTTTGACTATTGACAATTGCATCTTCGTACTACACCAACACTCTACATGTAAACTTTGAGTCTGTTTTGGCCATGGACGACCCAGGTATGGTGCCTATGTTTCAAGCCCTAATGGCATCTGGCCTAGAGGAATTTTTGGGTTGTCCCGCAGTAATTTATGAAGCTGCTTTGGTCGATTTATTTGCGAATGCTTCAGTCCGGGATGGTATGGTTGTCAGTATAGTGCATGGGGTTACAGTGGAGATTTCTGAACAGTTGTTTGCTGAGACGTTTGAACTTCCGGTAGAAGGTTTGTCAGAGTTCTCTGAGATTCCCAAGGATCTAGTTTTGATGCGAGGAGCATCGTTTCCTTGTCTGGTGAGCCAGTAAGCATGTCTGGGAAGAAGAAGGAAATGAAGTTTGAGTACCGTATTCTCTTCGATATTCTGGCGAAGACGATATTGGTAAAGGCAGGGTACTTTGACGCACTCACCATGGAAAAATTTCTGATGTTGACTGCGATTATTTGTGAAGTGAAGATAAACTGGAACAGGGTATTGTTCAATATCTTGAAGGATATGGTGACTGCGGGGTCGAGGCAAGCCAAGGGCTATGCCGTTCAGATCAGTCTCTTACTTGAAAATGTTCCAAACCTGGAACTGGGAGAATCTTATGAGTTTCCCTCTTCAAAGATTTTAACAGACAAGACAGTTCATCGCTACATTGTTCTGAATGTGAAAATTGGTGCAGAAGAAGCAGCTCATGCACCAAAAGTAAAGAAGGCACCCAAGAAACAGGCTGCGTCTAAGAAAAGACCAGCTGCTGCTGCTGTTGGAGAGCCAGTCCTGAAGAAGAAAAGGACGATGAAGAAGAAATCTGGCTCTTCACAAGACAATTTGGAGATAGTGGTAGTTGCACAGGAAGCGGTTCCCATTCAAATCATTGAGCCAATTCCTGCTGCACCAGTCGTGGAGCCTAGCATGGAGGAACAAAGGGAAGCTACATCAGCTGTCCCTATTGACGAAGATATATCTGCTGTAGAGCAACCAGCTCTTAGGTTGCTGCTGCGACTAATGTCCAAGAACCAATAGCTGAGAATGTTGATGAACAGATGGCAGAACCAACAGCTGATGTGGAGTCAATTGTTGAAGAGTTTGATGAACCAGCAGTAGAGGGTACTGCTGAGGAGATAAGACCCCCATCTACTGATGATGTGGACAACATCATTGAGCAAGTGTTGGCTGTACCGCTCATATTGAAGATGATGAGGAAGATCATGGAGTTGTTGCATCTAATGTTGGAGATCAACCAGCTGAAACAGCTGATGGGAAGAAACACTGGTTTGATTTATCATATGAAGATTTAATGGCTCAAATGGATGCTGAAAGACCAGTGATGAGGCGATGTCACTGGAGGACATCTTATTGACAATTCCAGTGGGTGTCCTATTGCCCTCTGTTGGTGTGGAAATTTCAAAGATTACCATGGGCAAAGATATCAAAATTCCAGGATTTGATGAAAGAGCCTGGTACCTGGCCAATCTTCCTAAGATCAAACCGGAGGACATGGGGAAGAAGCCTCTTGAGGAGAAAGACCCAGTTAAGGGTCCTTAACTGGGTCATCCGGTAAAGGAGGAAATTTTGTTGATTCTTGCAGATATTGAGTGCCTTGTACAGTTGCGGGAAAAGGTTATAGATGACGTTGACAGATTCTTTAATTCGTTTAGCTTTAAGTAGCTAGCCAGTTTGAAAGTGGAAGACATTTCTGCTAAGGAGGAACTCGTTTTATCTTGGTGAGAAGCAGAGTCAACAAGAGTAGCCCTCAACAGGAGGATGTATATTTTAACCAAGTACAGAGAACTGTTGCTCAGAAAATTCTTGGAGGCTAGGAAAATAAATTTTGCCCCCAGAGATGGTACGTCTGCCGTTGATCTAAAAGTTTTGGATAGGTTATCAGATATTCATTCATTTGTGTTGGAAGAATTGAAGGAACAGACGAAAGCACACGGTCTTATGTGGAAGAAGACGTGTTGCTCGAAGATTTTTGAAGGGCGTCCACGTGATCGCGGTGCAGTAATAGCCAGAACCAACACCAACACTCCATCTAAGTGCTGGATTCGAACTATGATACGTGTTGATGGAGTTTGGGTTGTTCAACCATGCGGTGATCACTGGGTGAAGATCCCTAAGCCAATTGTACATAATGAAGTTCCGCGGCAACTGTCTTATGAAGACACTCTTCCAACAGTTAGTACATCTTTCAAGTTGTTGAAAAAGAGATGGGCGGATGTGTGTTTGGCGGTTTGTGAATTCTCTGGCTCTGGGAAATTGCTTCCAGTAGGTTCAATTAACTTCTGTCGATCTCTTGAGATTGTTGAGCCAATTCCTTGTTTTATATCTCGACAGCCGACTATTCTTTCTCTCAGATCATCTCAGTTTTGCACAGTTTTTGTTCAGAACAGCTTATTCAATGGGTTGAGTATCACAGACATTCTCAGTTTTGTTTCGTCTATTGTTTTTGAGAGGACAGCGTTGTGAGATGTACATAGTTCTTTTGTTTCAGTAGCCAGTCAAAATGTACAGCTAGCATTCTGTTCAGTTGTTGAGGAAGAGGATAACCAGATGGACATCGATCAGCGATTAGCCTCTCCAACCACCACACCTGATTCTTCCATGAACTTTATTGACAATGACATTCTTTTGGGAGATGATGCAACTTCTAATCAGCCTTCGCTACCGACTGTCGCTACAAATCTTTCGACTTATCTTGATGATTTCATAACCATTCTATGGCAGCGCCTTGATGCTCAGTCAGAAGATATCAGTCATATTGGTGATTCTCACAACGATATATTATCCAGGCTGACCACGCTTGACAAGGGTCCTCGGGTTGCTCTGCTATAACAAGGAGAAGACTTTCGAAAGTTGATTCAAAATGTTCGACAAGATGGCCGCACTCTCGATGATGTCCAGAGCCTTTGTTTCAATGAATTTAGGAAAGGTTTTCTGGCTCATAGTGCTGCTGTCACTGCTGATTCGATGGATTTTCGAAAGGAATTTAGAGCACTTAATGCCAAAGTAACATCTTTGGATGAGCAGGTGGCCGCTACTCGCAATGATTTATTAGAATTTAGTGCTCAGGCACAGGAAACCCTCAATCACATTACCGACCAACTGAGCGAACTTATTACTTATATCAACCGTGGTGGTAATGACAAAAAGGGGGAAGTGAGTAGCAGCCGCCCTCAACCACCTTCTGATGATCAAAACAGAGGCAGTGGCAATACAGGTGGTGATAATGTTC
>KQ999429.1:53452-68421 GCA_001598015.1 Dorcoceras hygrometricum | reverse complement strand
TTCCGGTCGTGGACCTGATTGACGATCTACCGCCGCCTACCTTTTGAAGTGTCGGTTTTCTCGTGAAACTGGTCGGAGCCAGGCGCCTAGACGCCAGCAAGGTAGAAATTAGATAACCTATGAATGTTTATTGATTGTTTTTAATGTATTGGACGTTTCTCGGGGCAAATTTTTTAACTTCCGCTGCGCCCCCGGGAAACGGGATCCGGATCCGCCATTGTTTGCCAACAGTGGTATCAGAGCACAGGCTCGGATCCTTCAATACATAATTATTCCATATTGCATCACATCTCGAAATTTTGAAAACAAAAAAAATATTCGAAAGCTGCCTGTCGCCGCTGCGCGCGCAACATCGCGCATCGCGCGCGACACCATGCCGCGCATGGTGGCCGGCCGTGGCCGGCACACGGCCAGCATCGTAACGCAAAACGTTGCGTGGGGGGGGGCAGCCTGTGTGCCATGATTGGCGCACGCTCGCGGCAGCGAGATGCCGTGCTTGGCGTAGCGGCGTGCGGCCATGCGTCGCACGCTATGTTGGCGGCGGCCGCCGCCATGCGGCCGCCGTCCGACAAATGTCCGGCAGCGATGCGACGGCTATTTTTCTTCTAGGTTAAGTTCGGGCCTGTCCCGGGCAGCCCATGAAGTTTTCGGGCCAATATTTGATAATGGGCCGATTTTGGTCGGACCAAAATTGATTTTGAAATTTTTGAGATTTTGGGCCTAAAATTGTTTTAAGCCCAATTTGATGCAATTAAAATTACAAAATATGATTTTAGTTATGAAATATGATTTTATAATTAAAATATGATTTTGTTGATTAAAATATGATTTTATCGACGAAATGCGATTTTATTGTAAAATGCGATTTTATAATTAAAATATGATTTTGTGCGTAAATATCCAATATGATTTGATTATTTAATTCATGTCGATTAATTATATTGATTGCATGTTTGGGATGATCGAGCGCCGTGCCCGATGTGTTAGGTGTATGCTTTAGGTTTTGCGATTTTGGTTTATATATATTATTGATATCATTTAAAGTGGGTCTGTTTGTGACCCGTTCCCACCCCTACAAATTGTATCCCATATGTGTCAATTTAAATGTAAATTACTAGATTTAGTGGGAGGACATTTGAAGACGGTGGACATGACGATCAAAGATATTGAAGACCGAATATCTGTAAAATCGGAAACAATTGTAATAGGATTGCATTGCATATTGCATTTCACCTAGGACTGGACCCAGGTCCGTGATTGGCAACCACGGACCGCATAGCTCATCCCAATTTTTATATATACTATATATATGTTAAGTTGAATCCGCATGTTTTAAATTGTGATTTAAAATTACATGAGACCAAATTTTCAAAAATAAAATCCCTCGTTTTAAATATGATTTAAAACTAATATCAAGATTAAAAGTTTATTCGATAAACTAAGGGAATTTAAATATGCTTAAATTATCCCTACCTTCCATCAACAATGGGTGTACGCCGATGCTACCCGTATGCATGGCCTGACTCATATTATTGAGGGGGTTATGTATGCCGGAAAGCTGTACACGTCATTGACACTCGTTGTGAGTCGGTTGGAACTCCCTTTAACGTTGGCTCATATTATTGGGGACGTTAAGGGGACCGTCCTTCACGACTCAACATTGATGGGTCATCTTGACACGTGACAGTAATCGGTGTCATATTATTGGGCCCTTACTGGACGTGAGGTAAAATACATGGAGGTTGCACCGGTTGCAATTGGGTTCTACCTTTTGGGGGTCATGGTTGACTGATATTATTCGGGACCATGATCGCTTGATTGGACTCCGTGTGCCCACTAAGGAAACTTGTTTTCCCGATTTCATTAGAGGGTGGTGAAATCGTTAAAATAGTGGGAGGGTAATTCATAAAACTAAATGACCTTGTTTTATGTCTTAGTGCTTTTCATATATAGTTAGTAATGCATGTCTGTTTTTCTTTTCAGTATAAACTGCTTTATAATGTCTTCGATCAAAAACCCACTCGCTGCTATACTGGATAGCAACAAGTTCACCGGTCTGAACTACCAAGACTGGCTTCGAAACCTCAACATTGTGTTGGCTTCGGAGAAACTTCTCTATACGATAGAAAAGAGCCATCCGAAGGAAGCCCCTACCGATATCAGCCCTGAGGAGCTGACTACGCTTAAACAATGGTGGGACGACGAGCTTAAGACTCGATGCTATGTGATGGCATCGATGTCCAACGAAATGCAACGACGCTTTGAGAAGACGAAGTATGCTGCTGACATACTCTTTCATCTCAAGGAACTGTATGGGGAGAACTCTCGACATGAGAGGTTCACAGCTGTCAAGGAGCTTATGACGAGCCGCATGCGCGATGGGACTTTGGTCCGCGAGCATGGGGTTCGTATGATTGGGCTCGTTGAAAAGCTGACGGGCCTTGATATCACACTTCCACACGAGCTGTCTGTGGATGTGCTTCTCCTCTCACTACCCGCTGCATTTGACCCCTTTGTGGTCAACTTCAACATGAACAAGCTGGAAGCCACCCTTGAAGAGGTGGTTAACATGCTGGTCGTGTTTGAAGGAACCATAAAGAAGGACAATCCCATCCTCCTTATGGGCTCTTCTTCCTTTGCGAAGAAGGGGCCCAGACGCAAGGGTAAGAAGCGTTCTGCCCCTGCGAAGGAGGAAAAGCCCACTAAGAAGCCCAAGGAAAAGGCTTCCAAGCCAAAAAAGTTCGAGGATGTTTGCCACCACTGCCACAAGCCTTGGCATTGGAGGAGGAACTGCAAGGAGTACCTCGAGCAGTTGCGAACTGCAAAAGGTATGTTCTATATCGAAATAAATATGTCTCTTAATTCGACTTCTTGGGTACTTGATACCGGATGTGGATCTCATATCTGCAATGATTTACAGGTGATGACAAGAAGCCGACGTCTTAGAGAGGGTGAGACCCACTTGAGGCTGGGCAATGGAGCAAGAGTTGCTGCAGTAGCTATAGGAGATGTTTATTTATTTCTATCTTCAGATTTTAAGTTGTTATTGCTAAACTTTTTATTTGTTCCCGAATTAATTAAGAACATCATTTCTGTTTCTATTCTTGATAGTGATGGATATTCTTGTGTTTTTGCTCATTCGATTTGCAATATATATACAAGAATGAATGTTTAATTAGAATTGGGGAACGCGAAAACGATTTGTACACCTTAAAATTGAAACAAGTTCCAACTCGCGATGTCAAAACACATACAACAACAATTAAAAGGAAACACGATAGCTTGAACCCAGCACAACTTTGGCACGCTAGGCTAGGTCATATTTCTCTAAGAAGGATGAACAAGTTAGTTAGGAGTAACATGTTTGATTTGTCAGACATTAACTCCCTACCGACTTGTGAGTCTTGTCTGAAGGGAAAGATAACTAAACAACCCTTCAAGGGCAAGCCTGAACGTGCTCAAGTCCTATTAGATTTGATCCATACTGATGTGTGTGGCCCACTTAGCATTGGTACTAAGTACGGTCACACATACTTCATCACCTTTACCGATGATTACTCTAGGTATGGGTACTTGTACTTAATGAAGCATAAGTCTGAATCTTTTGAAAGGTTCAAAGAATTCAAGGCTGAAGTAGAAAATCAGTTAGGGAAAAGTATTAAAGCACTTTGATCCGATCGAGGTGGTGAATACTTGAGTGTTGAGTTTCAAGACTATCTGAAAGAGAATGGGATTCTCTTGCAGTGGACCCCTCCGGCCACACCACAGCTCAATGGTGTAGCGGAGCGTCGTAATCGAACCTTGATGGACATGGTTCGGTCTATGATGAGCTTCACTGAGCTTCCTACCTCGTTTTGGGGCTATGCGCTCGAAACGACGGTAATGTTGTTGAACAATGTCCACACCAAGGCAGTGGATAAGACTCCATATGAGATATGGATGGGCAAACCACCAAAATACTCATATATGAGGATTTGGGGATGTCCTTCTTACGTGAAGCAGACAGTGGGAGATAAGCTGGATACTAGATCCATATTATGCTACTTCATTGGGTATCTAAAGAATTCTATTGGATACTACTTCTACTATCCAAACGGAACAAAAGTGTTTGTTTCTAGGAATGCCACCTTTATGGAAAGGGAATTTCTACTTGATAGAAAGGGCAAAATAGTAGAACTCGAAGAGGTTCGAGAACCAATTGAAGTACCAAGTGAAACGCCCGCACCTCCAGAGCCAGTACCAGAAATGGTCGCACCTAGGAGATCCGAAAGGGTTCCTAGGGCTCCTGAAAGATATGGTTTCCTTCTTGAAGATGATCAGGGTGATCAAGTTGTTGGATGTGATCCAAGGACTTTCAAGGAGGTAATTTTCGATGCTGATTCTAATTTGTGGCTTGAAGCAATGCAGTCTGAGATTGACTCAATGCATGCAAACCAAGTTTGGACTCTCGTTAATCCTCCCGAAGGAACTTGTTCCTATTGGGTATAAACTGGATATACAGGGGAAACTTGGGCCTGATGGTAAGGTATTGACCTACAAGGCACGACTGGTCGCGAAAGGTTACACTCAAATGCAAGGTGTTGACTATGATGAAACCTTTTCACCAGTCGCAATGTTCAAGTCGATTAGAATCTTACTAGCCATAGCCGCATGGTACGAGTATGAGATATGGCAAATGGATGTGAAAACTCCGTTCCTTAATGGAAACATTAAGGAAGAGATCTATATGACGCAGCCTGAGGGTTTCACATCTGTAGGAAGTGAGCATAAGGTATGCAAGCTTCAGAGATCGATCTACGGTCTCAAACAAGCATCGAGGAGTTGGAACCTGAGATTCAATGAAACAATTAGGGAATTAGGTTTCATCAAGAATCCCGAGGAGACATGTGTATATAAGAAGGTAAAGCGCTGTGACATTCATTGTACTTTACGTTGATGACATTCTACTCATTGGGAATGATGTAGGAATGCTGCAGTCAATTAAAGTCTGTTTGTCTAGTAGATTATCGATGAAGTACATGGGTGAAGCATCCTATATTCTTGGAATACAGATCTATCGGGATAGATCGAAACGGATGCTCGGACTCACCCAAGCTGTGAAAACCCAGAAAAAAAAATCGGGTCAGTCAAACAGATACCTTCTGGTCAAAAAGATTTGTTCTGGTCAAACAGCTTTGTCTCGGTCAAACAACTTTGCGTCTGGCTGCCATTAGATCTGTCATTCGCTGCCGACAGCTCTGTCACTTGCTGCCAACAGATTTGTCACTTGCTGCCAACAGATTTGTCACTTGCTGCCGACAGCTCTGTCACTTGCTGCCAACAGATTTGTCACTTGCTGCCGATAGATTTGTCACTTTCTGCCAACAGATTTCGTCGTTGCTGCCAACAGATTTCGTCACTGGCTGTCAACAGATTTCGTCACTGGCTGCCAACAGATTTCGTCACTGGTCAAACCAACTTCTGCACAGTCAACTCAGCAGCCAACTCAGCAACCAACTCAGCAGTCAACCCAGCAGTCAACTCAGCTTTGACCACGTAAAAATTCAGATTTTGGGTAACGAAAACTTCTCCCGCAGATTTCAGCAAGCGTACAGAGCAGATTCTTTGCAACCATAATTGCCAATTTAGAGGATTAATGGCCAATTAAACCTCTTAATTCAAGGGCTTAATTTGTGCATTCGTAACAACCATTTTATGGCCATAAAAGCAGGAATTGAAGGACAACATTAATGATAGACTGTTAGACTGCCTTTCCCTCACCTATAAATACCCGGACGTATCTTTGGATTTTACACACACTTTCAAAGCTCCTCAGTAAGAAAAGCAGCAATTCCTCACGCCGAAGCCCTGCATAAATTCTGTCAGATTTCACAGTTGAATTCCTACACAAGTTGAAAACCAGCGTCGTGCACCGGAATTTTTGGCAAAGGGCTGATTAATTCCTACGCTTTTGGAACCGCCGAATTTCAGATTTTGTACTTTTTACCAGTTTCAAACTCCTGATTACGGTAAGTGGGCTTTTGCTATTAATTTAGTTTTTTATATTATATATATTATTCATTTCAAAAGTTCAGTTTTAAGCCTACTGTTTGAGCACCTTTTTGTTCAGATTTCTGTATCGTTTCAAGCTCCGTTTGCACTGATTTTTGCTATCGTAATATGGGTCTACGGAATATTCCGCACTCTGGGTTACTTGGTGTAACCACATGGCCTCGACCCCTTAGAGGAATAAAAATTAGGGACTGATCAGTAAACCATAGACACGAAATAATTATCAGTGCTTTTCTGTTACTCGTTCTGTTAAGTTCTGACAATTTCTGTTATGCTCTGTTATGCTCCGTTATGCTCTGTTTTGAACTCTGTTAAATATGTATATATATATTTGTTAATTGCTCGAATGGTATCCCCTACTTGCTGAGTGTTTCCCCAAACACTCACCCCTTACTTCTCCACCCAGATAAGAACGAAGAACAGGTAGAAGAAGAAGAATAAGAACAATTTTGGGGCTGGTGAAGATTTAGATTTCTGTTTATTTATGTATTTTCGCTTCCACTATTTTTCTGATTTCCGATGTAAAAACGAACATATTTTTGGATATGTAATAGACTGGTTTGAGCTATGCTATGATGGCTTAATGTTTCACAATTTTTATAATTGTTTAATATTGCCGATGTCATGAGTCTCGGTCTCGGGGCGTGACATTTTAGTGGTATCAGAGCTCACCAGGTACATAATCCGGCTGGGAAACCAAGTATGAGATTTGGCAAGGTTCGAGATGAACTTGCAGATTTTCGCATGAGCCCATGGAAGTACGAATGCAAAGGCTCAGCGAGTTTGAGACTTTCACTCAGACCGCAGACATGTCGGTAGTAGAGTATACCTCCAAGTTCAATTCATTGGGCACCTATGTGCCAACGATCATGGCGGATAACACTCTTAAAATGCACCGATACAAGAAGGGTCTGAACAGCCGTATCCAGTCAGCCGTGGCAGTCTACCAAGCCACGAGTCTCGAAGACTTAATGGGAGCTGCAATCCGAGCTGAGACTGACATAAAGAGGTGGGAAGCGGACAACAAAAACAAGCGCCCCCTCAATGTTCAGACTTCGCACGGTGAGCCCAAGAACAAGCGGCCAAACTTCAACAACCGTGGCTCGGCACCTACACCGAATAACCCGACATTGCCAATTTGCTCCTCTTGCGGCCAACGTCATAGTGGAGACTGTCACAAGTAGAGCGGTGCATGCTTCAAGTGTGGAAAGCTGGGCCACCGAATTGCGAATTGTCCTGAGAACCAAGGTCCAAAGGTTGGATCAAGCAATACGGCTTCAAACAAGCCCAAGCCCCGAGAGGACAAGCCCAACGCTCGCGTGTTCGCAATAACCCAGGAGAAAGCTGAAGACGCCAGCGACGTGGTGTCAGGTACCATTTCTATCAACAAGCTGCCTGCCTATGTGTTGTTTGATTGTGGTGCTACGCATTCGTTCGTGTCTAGGAGATTTGCTAAGAAGTTAGGGTTAGAGCCTGAAATTCTATCTGAACCCTATAGAGTAGCAACTCCTACCAATGCTACCATCGAAACCCATAAGATCCACCGGAACTGCACGATATCCATAAATGACCATTTGTTCACTGCAAACTTGATACAACTCAACATGGTCGAGTTTGACGCCATATTAGGGATGGATTGGCTAGCTAAGCATCATGCATTAGTGGACTGCCGAGGTAAGTGCGTGAAGCTCCTAACCCTCAATCAAGAAGAGCTGACATATCATGGTAAGAACAAGGAGAGAAAGTCCCTACTCTCTGTGGCCCAAGCATGGACAGCCATAAAGACCGGGGCAGAAGTTTTCTTGGCTACGGTCCATGAAGTAAAAGAAGGAGACTAACTCAAGATATAAGACATCCGATAGTGCAAGAGTTCGTGTTCGCAATAACCCAGGAGAAAGCTGAAGACGCCAACGACGTGGTGGCAGGTACCATTTCTATCAACAAGCTGCCTGCTTATGTGTTGTTTGATTGTGGTGCTACGCATTCGTTCGTGTCTAGGAGATTTGCTAAGAAGTTAGGGTTAGAGCCTGAAATTCTATCTGAATCCTATAGAGTAGCAACTCCTACCAATGCTACCATCGAAACCCATAAGATCCACCGGGACTGCACGATATCCATAAACGACCATTTGTTCACTGCAAACTTGATACAACTCAATATGGTCGAGTTTGACGCCATATTAAGGATGGATTGGCTAGCTAAGCATCATGCATTAGTGGACTGCCGAGATAAGAGCGTGAAGCTCCTAACCCTCAATCAAGAAGAGCTGACATATCATGGTGAGAACAAGGAGAGAAAGTCCCTACTCTCTGTGGCCCAAGCATGGACAACCATAAAGACCGGGGCAGAAGTTTTCTTGGCTATGGTCCATGAAGTAAAATAAGGAGACGAACTCAAGATAGAAGACATTCCGGTAGTGCAAGAGTTCGCAGATGTGTTTCCAAATGACTTACCTGGAAAAGTGTCGGACAGAGAAATTGAGTTCGAAGCAACCTAGTGCCAGGGTCGGCACCAATCTCAAAGGCACCATACCGGATGGCACCTGCTGAACTCAAGGAGCTCAAGGACCAAATACAAGAACTGCTAGACAAAAAGCAGATTCGACCTAGTGTGTTACCTTGGGGAGCTCCAGTATTGTTCGTCAAGAAGAAGGATGGAACCATGAGATTGTGTATCGACTACAGAGAGTTGAACAAGATCACAATCAAGAATAAGTATCCTCTTCCAAGAATCGACGACCTCTTCGATCAACTCAAAGGAGCGACAACCTTCTCCAAGTTGGATTTGAGGTCAGGTTATCACCAGCTGAAGATCAAGGCCGAGGATTTCCGAAAACTGCATTTAGAACAAGATATGGCCATTATGAATTCACAGTAATGCCATTTGGTCTAACTAATGCACCAGCGGCCTTCATGGACCTCATGAACCGCGTGTTCAAGCCGTTCCTCGACAAGTTTGTGGTGATGTTCATAGATGATATACTTGTATATTCATCAAGTGAAGAAGACCACAAGGAACATCTCCGAATGACTCTCCAAACCTTGCGAGAGAAACAACTGTACGCCAAGTTCAAAAAGTGCGAATTTTGGCTGAAGAGTGTGGCATTCCTAGGCCATATAATTTCCGAAGTTGGCGTATCAGTAGATCCAAAGAAGGTAGAAGCCATAATGGACTGGCCTGCACCTAAGACGGTGACAGAGGTTAGAAGTTTCTTGGGATTGGTCGGCTACTACCGAAAGTTTGTAGAAGGCTTCTCTTCTATAGCCTTGCCACTCACCAGACTCACCCAGAAGAACTCCAAGTTCAACTGGAACGAAGAGTGTGAGACAAGCTTCGAGACTCTGAAGACGAAGCTTGCATCTGCCCCTGTTCAGACGCTACCTGTAGGAGACAAAGACTTTACCATCTACAGCGATGCATCGAAAGAAGGACTAGGGTGTGTGCTCATGCAAGATGGCAGAGTAATTGCATATGCCTCAAGGCAAATGAAGACGCATGAACGCAACTACCCAACTCATGACTTAGAGCTTGCTGCGGTAGTTTTGGCTCTAAAGATTTGGCGGCACTACCTTTATGGGGCAAAGTGCGAAGTATTCACCGACCATCAAAGTCTCAAGTACATATTCACCCAGAAGGAATTAAATTTGAGACAAAGGAGATGGCTCGAGCTGTTAAAGGACTACGACTTAACGATCAACTACCACCCAGGAAAGGCAAATAAGGTGGCCGATGCACTAATTCGGAAGAATATGAACAAGGTGATACTATCTTCAGTCTCAGCCCAACCGTGCCTTAAAGAATTGGTCAAGATAAAGCAAGACCAAGACCCCAGCTTGATGAGACTGAAAGAACAGATCAAGGAAAGGAAAGCGCCTGATTTCCGAACGGACCAAGATGGGATCCTTTGGATGAACGGACGACTATGTGTACCCGACGTCAATAACCTCCGTCAGGAAGTGATGTCTGAAGCACATAAGTCCAAATTCTAAATCCACCCAGGAAGTACAAAGATGTACAGAGATTTGAAAGAACACACTGGTGGAATGGGATGAAAAGAGATGTTGCTGATTTTGTTGCTAGATGCCACGTATGCCAACAAGTCAAGGCGGAACATCAAAGACCTGGAGGATTGTTACAATCACTGGAAATTCCAGAATGGAAGTGGAAAAACATATCCATGGATTTTGTAGTAGGACTGCCAAAGACGAGATTAGGCCATGATGGAATATGGGTAATCGTGGATAGGTTAACAAAATCCACGAAGATTCTGTTTTGCTGAACAACATCAGTTCTGGGGCTGGTGAAGATTCCGTTTTGCTGATGTAATTTAATTATTTTCGCTTCCGCAAATTTTCTCTGATTTTACCGATGTAAAAACACTATTATTTTGGATATGTAATAGACTGGTTCGAGCTATGCTATGATGGCTTAATGTTTTACAATTTTATAATTGTTTAATATTGCCGATGTCATGAGTCTCGGTCTCGGACCGTGACAGTCATAGTCCTTCACCAACTCTAGCCATCTGCGCTGCCTCATATTCAGCTCCTTCTGAGTGAAGAAGTACTTGAGGCTCTTATGGTCGGTGAAAATCTGACACTTCTCACCGTACAAATAGTGTCTCCAAATCTTCAGTGCGAACACTACTGCTGCAGGCTCCAGATCGTCCGTCGGATAGTTCTGCTCATAACTCTTCAGCTGTCTCGATGCATACGCAATAACCTTACCTCCCTGCATCAGAACTGCACCTAACCCTCTCATAGAAGCCTGTATAAACCACAAACTCCTCGTGGTCCACTGGCATTATTAGAGTAGATGCCCAACTAGCCAACTTGTGGCGTGTGGGTTCATAGACTCTTGTATGAAACGATCTTTATATATGATATTCACATTTATTTATGGCATTCTTTACTTTCATTGTGTTGTATAATGATTAACAATTGCGTTGAGTAAAGACCTAGAATGCACTATAGTGTATGTTAGATGTGATAGTGGGTGTGACGGCTATCATGAAACACATCTAATAGTCACTGTGTATTCTGAACACGTCAGATAATCAGTCATGTTATCCTTGTTATGGATTTTCATATCCACACTTTCTTCATCTATTACATCTCGTACAAAGTGAGATGATACTCTTATATTTTTAGTTCTGGAATGAAAGACTGGATTTATTGCACTGTACAAGGCATTCTGACTATCACAAAACAAAGTAATTGTTGGGGATCCGGATCCGCCCCCCGGCCAGGCAGCGGAAGAAGAATAAACAGAGAACCGGGAGGCGATCAATACGAAAAACTATCAACATACTACGACATTCATAGGATGTTTGAGCGTGTTACCTCGCTGGCACTTGTGCCTGGCTCCAACCGGTGTTTCAAGAACCCGGCTCTTCTCGGTAGATTGCGATAGTTACGCCAATCCGGTCCACGACCAGATCCGAGACTCCTTCGTCAGGCTGCACTAGAAGCCCTGACAAAATCAGCATGAACGGATTCTCCACGTCGAGTTGGCCGGAAACCAATTTTCCGGCGAAGACGGCGGCGGCGGCGGCGGCGCACGGCGGCGGAGGCGTGAGAGAGGGAAGGAGGGAGGCGTGTGTTTTGCTTAGGGTTAGGTTATAAATCATGTCATGTGTAATCAAGTCATTAAGTCTAAATAAATAGACTTAAAGATAGACTTGGGCCGGTCCAACGGGCCCGGGTCCAAATGACGATATCTATCGCTGTGACTTCATCGTAACTCCGATCGCCGATCAGATCGGACCGATCGACTCAGTTTCCAAAACTGAATGTTATGATGTGAAAAACAATTTTTCAGATCATCAAACCCCAAATAGCAAAATAATGAAAACTTCTCCCACAGATTTCAGCAAGCGTACAGAGCAGATTGTTTGCAACCATAATTTCCAATTTAGAGGATTAATGGCCAATTAAACCTCTTAATTCGAGGGCTTAATTTGTGCATTCGTAACAGCCATTTTATGGCCATAAAAGCAGGAATTGAAGGACAACATTAATGATAGACTGTTAGACTGCCTTTCCCCTCACCTATAAATTCTCGGACGTATCTTAGGATTTTACACACACTTTCAAAGCTCCTTAGTAAGAAAAGAAGCAATTCCTCATGCCGAAGCCCTGCATAAATTCTGTCAGATTTCACAGTTGAATTCCTACACAAGTTGAAAACCAGCGTCGTGCACCGGAATATTTGGCAAAGGGCTGATTAATTCATGCGCTTTTGGAACCTCCGAATTTCAGATTTCGTACTTTTTACCAGTTTCAAACTCCTGATTACGGTAAGTGGGCTTTTGCTATTAATTTCGTTTGTTATATTATATATATTATTCATTTCGAAAATTCAATTTTAAGCCTACTGTTCGAGATCTTTTTGTTCAGATTTCTGTATCATTTCAAGCTCCGTTTGCACTGATTTTTGCTATCGTAATATGGGTCTACGGAATATTTCGCGCTCTGGGTTACTTGGTGTAACCACATGGCCTCGTCCCCTTAGAGGAATAAAAATTAGGGACTGATCAGTAAACCATAGACACGAAGTAGTCATCAGTGCTATCTATCAGGCTATGCTCTATTATGTTATGCTCTGTTCTGTTATGATCTGTTATGTTCTGATTATGTTCTGCTCTGAATTCAGTCATATATGTATATATATATAGTTGTTATGCTCGAATGGTATCCCCCACTTGCTGAGTGTTTCCCCAAACACTCACCCCTTACTTCTCCACCCAGATAAGAATGAAGAGCAGGTAGAAGAAGAAGAACAAGAACAATTATGGGCTGGTGAAGCTTCAGATTTCTGTTTATTTATGTACTTTCGCTTCCACATTCAGTTATTCAAATTTTATTTCAGATGTAAAAACTATTATATTTCGATTATTAATAGACTGGTTTGAGCTATGCTATGATGGCTTAATGTTTTACAATATTTATAATTGTTTAATATTGCCGATGTCATGAGTCTCGATCTCGGGGCGTGACAAGAACAGTCAAGCGGAGCTCAGAACAGCTCAAACGGAGCTCAGAACAGTGAAATGGATTATATCATTTCAGATGAGAAGCGAAAAGTTTGGACCAGATCAGCACAAAACAGATTAGATCAGATGCTAACATATGAGAAACGAAGAACATTTCAGATTAGTTAAGAGCAGTTCAGATCAGAATAATTCAGAGTAGATAAGATCAGCAGAGAATAGTACAGTTCAGCTAAGAAGTGTAGTTCAGAATAGAATAGGTTTAGATCAGAACGGAGTAGTAAGAATAGTGTTTCATATGTTCAAAAGCATTATAGTTCTATGTCCAGATCACTGGAGCTTCACACCTGATGGAGTTGGTCCAGTCCCGGTGTACTGCGACAACACGGGTGCCGTTGCGCAAGAAAAGGAGCCTAGGTCTCACTAAAGATCCAAACATATACTGAGGAAATACCACATAATCCGGGATATTGTGGCTAGAGGTGACATAGCAGTTGAGAGAGTCGCCTCTGCGGACAAAGTTGCTGATCCACTTATGAAGCCCTTGCCAGGACCGTTGTTTGAAAAAACATCGCGAAACAATGGGACTGCGTCTGATTAGTAGTTGGCTATAGGGAAAGTGGGAGATTGTTAGAGGATGCCCAACTAGCCAACTTGTGGCGTGTGGGTTTCATTGACTCTTGTATATGACAATCTTTATTTATGAAATTCGCATTTATTTATGGCATTCTTTATCTAAATTATGATTATAATGTTAACAATTGTGTTGGATAAAGATCTAGAATGCACCATAGTGTATGTTAGATGTGATAGTGGATATGATGGCTATCATGAAACACATCTAATAGTCACTGTGCATTTGAACTCGTTCCTAGTCGATTGGGCCGTCAAAATGAGGATAAGGCCGCCCGAGCTTGAGACTAGCATCTGCGATGTGAAGTACCATGTTTCATTGTTAGGGATTGTGATGTTCTGAGCATGCAGATGGATAGTGACCTGGTGATCTATCAAACTACCCTCATTCGGATTTTCCAAGTGGTTACCATTTGTCGAGTGGATAAGTCCGAGGTCTTGGTTGTACTGATTAGTCCTTACTACTCGTAACGTCATTGAGACTCTACATGATAGGTGCCTCACTTTGACTCATTTACAGACCCACTTGGGGTCATTAGGTGGCGGGATTGGGTGAGGTCCCGATGCATGTAGGAGTCGATGCTTCGTTGTCGAGGATTCACCGCTCTCTCTCATGCGTGGATATCCTATGTTATCTGAGGAGACAATAGTGTGATAAATCTCTGGCCAGAGTACTGGATGTGTTTTAGGTAAATGGGTTTACCTAGTAACACTCGCGATGTCAC
This sequence comes from Dorcoceras hygrometricum, assembly GCA_001598015.1. Lineage (NCBI taxonomy): Eukaryota > Viridiplantae > Streptophyta > Magnoliopsida > Lamiales > Gesneriaceae > Dorcoceras > Dorcoceras hygrometricum. The sequence continues at coordinate 54,021 of KQ999429.1, read as the reverse complement.
TGTTCGATCTCCAAGATGTATGCATAGTTATCGGATCTATAGCGACTCTCGATTTACCAATGTTCGTTGATCTGATCGGGATATATTTGTTGAAAGGACCGTACTGTACGCTAACCACGACCAACTGGTTCTTGCATGCACTATCAGTGATACCTAGGGGATCATGGGGCGATGTTGCTAGGCGCTTTACCATGATCCGATGGGCAAGTCCGAAATTGTGATTTCGGAGTCACAATGGTTGTGGGCCCACGGCTAGCTGTATCCCTGAACCATTGAGGGTCACACAAATACTGGATTCATGATTCCCGCACGGAAACTGAGCTCAACATGTTGAGCATAGGAGGAGGATTTTAGAGAGTGCGACTTCCTAAAAGTCAACAGGGGTCAAATTGCGATTTCCCAAAGTTGAGGGGATAAACTGTAATTTTGGACTAGGTGGTCTGAAAAATTGTTTTCGCATCATAATATTCAGTTTTGGAAACTGAGTCAATCGGTCTGATCTGATCGTCGATGGAAATTATGATGAAGCCACGGTGGTACGGTTGAAACGAATGTTCACATGGACCTAG
>KQ999429.1:19511-38082 GCA_001598015.1 Dorcoceras hygrometricum | reverse complement strand
CGCGCTGCTGCGCGCGTGATGGGCCGTCGCGCCCGGCGGTGGCCGGCCGATCCAAAATTCCTCCTTTTGGTTTTCTTCGATCTGAAAATTGAGAGATTAGATACAATATGGCACAATTGTATTGATCAGATCCGAAGTCTTGGCTCTGATACCACTGTCGGGGAACCACGGCGGATCCGGATCGCGCCTCCAGGCGAGGCAGCGGAAGAACAAAAATTTGGCCGGGAGACGATCAATACAATTCAATAAACAACAGGCTATGACATTCATAGGGTGTTTAGATGACTACCTTGCTGGCAACTCGTGCCTGGCTCCGACCAGTTTCTCGACGAAACCGGAACTTCACGGTAGATGGCGGTAGACTACGTCAATCAGGTCCACGACCGGATACGAGACTCCTTCGTCAACCTGCACTAGAAGGCCTGAAGAGATCGGCACGGACGGATTCTCTTCGTCAAGTTGGCCGGAACAGTTTCCGACGAGGGAGGTGGCGGCGGCGGCGGAGCTAGGCGGCGGCGGCAGCGGCTTTGAGAGTGAGGAGGGAGGCGGCCGAAGCTCTTAGGGTTAGGGTTTGTATCAAAAGTGATTGAGTTGTCTAGTATGTTGATTAAAGCCTAAGTCTATATTAAATACACTTAGTGATGGACTTGGACCGGCCCAACGGGCCCGGGTCCAACGGATGAACATTCAGTTCATCCCCATCACCGTGACTTCATCGTAACTCCGATCGCCGATCAGATCGGACCGATCGACTCAGTTTCCAAAACTGAATACTATGATCTGAAAAACCATTTTTCAGAACCCCAGTGCAAAATGACCGATTTGCCCCTCAACAGCGGAAAATCACGATTTGACCCCTGTTGACTTTTAGGTAGTCGCACTCCCCAAAATCCTCTTCTCATGCTCAACACATTGAGCTCAGTATCCATGCGGGAATCTCGAATCCAGTACTTGTGTGACCCTCAATGGTTCAGGGATACAGCTAGCCGTGGGCCCACAACCATTGTGGCTCTGGAATCACAATTCCGGACTTGCCCATCGGATCATGGTAAGAGCGTCTAGCAACATCACCCCATGATCCCCTAGGTATCACTGATAGTGCCTGCAAGAACCAGTTGGTCGTGGTTAGCGTACTGTACGGTCCTTTCAATCCATATATCCAAATCAGATCAACGACCATTGATAAATCGAGAGTCGCTATAGATCCGATAGCTATGCATACATCTTGGAGATCGAATAGTGACATCACGAGTGTAACTAGGTAAACACATTTACCTAAAACACTTCTAATACTCTGGCCAGAGATTTATACACTATTATCCCCTCAGATAGCATAGGATATCCTCGCATGTCTGCGAGCGGTGAATCCTCGACAACGATGCATCGACTCCTACATGCATCGGGGTCTCACCCAATCCCGCCACCTGATGACCCCAAGTGAGTCGGCAAACGAGCGAAAGTGAGACGCCTATCATGTAGAGTCTCAATGACGTTTCGAGTCGTGAGGACTAATCAGTACAACCAAGACCTCGGACTTATCCACTCGACAAATGGTAACCACTTGAAAAGTCCGAACGAGGGTAGTTCGATAGATCACCAGGTCACTATCTATCTGCATGCTCAGAACATCACAATGTTCCGTACCAATGAAACATGGTACTTCGCATCGCAGATACTAGTCTCGAGCTCGGGCGGCCTTATCCTCATTTTGACGGCCCAATAGACTAGGAACATATTCAGAATACACAGTGACTATTAGATGTGTTTCATGATAGCCGTCATACCCACTATCACATCTAAAATACACTTTAGTGTATTCTAGGTTTTTACTCAACGCAATTGTTAATCATCATACAACACAATGAAAGTAAAGAATGCCATAAAAATAAATGCGAATATCATATATAAAGATTGTTTCATACAAGAGTCTATAAACCCACACGCCACAAGTTGGCTAGTTGGGCATCTACTCTAACATCTAGTCACTAACACCAACGTCGAAGTCCACGTCAGCATTGCTGTTTCTTCCTACCACTTCAGCGTTGCTGCTGCTTCCCAACACAACGCAACACTTAAACGACGGCGTTTTGCACTCGCTACAGGAACTCGCTGCTAACAGATTCCTCACTAAACCCAGCAGATCTCACCCGATCACCCAAAACAGATTTCTCCTCCAAAAACTCAAAAATACAAAAACTTCCAGAAATCTTAAAAGACCGATTAATCCAAAAATTTATCTTTTATTAATTCCAGGTCTCACAATATCTTCAAGTAAACACAATCGCAGCCAACTCTAGATCATGAACGGGGTATCTCATCTCATGAGGCTTCAACTGTCGAGACGCATACACAATCACATACCCATTCTACATCAAAACACATCATAAACCACACAGATAAGCATCGGAGCACACCACAAAACCTCCAGAACCCAAAGGCAAGGCCAAAACACGAGCAGTAGTCAACTTCTCCTTCAGCAACTGAAAACTCGACTCACACTCATCAGTCCAAACAAACTTCCTATCCTTCTGGGTCAAATGAGTCATCGGCCTGGCTATCGAAGAAAAATTGTCAATGAAAAGCCTATAATAGCCAGCCAATCCCAAGAAACTGCGGATCTCAAAAACATTCCTAGGTCGCTCCCAGTTAAGAACTGCTTCGACCATACTAGGATCCACTGAAATTCCTTGAGCTGAAATCACATGACCCAAGAAGATAACTCTGTCTAGCCAAAATTCACACTTGCTGAACTTGGAATACAATTGTGAGTCTCTCAGTCTCTGTAACACTAGCCTCAAGTGCTCTTTATGCTCTCTTAAAATCCTATAGATGAAGACAATCACGAATCGATCGATGTACTCGCTGAAGATGCGATTCATCAAATCCATAAACACAGCAGGAGCATTCGTCAATCCAAACGGCATCACAAGAAACTCATAATGTCCGTATCTCATTCGGAAAGCTATCTTCGCTACATCAACGTCTCTAATCCGCAACTGGTGATAGCCAGAGCGCAAATCAATCTTCGAGTACACGACCGATCCTTGAAACTGATCGAACAAGTCATCAATCCTTGGCAAAGGATACTTGTTCTTCACTGTCGCTTTGTTCAACTACCGAAAATCAACACAAATCCTCATAGATCCATCTTTATTCTTCACAAACAGAATCGGAGCTCCCCAAGGCGACATACTCGGTCTAATGAAGCCTTTTTCAAGAAGATCTCTCAACTAATCCTTGAGTTCTTTCAACTCTGCTGGCGCCAATCGATACGGAGCTCTATAAATCGGGGCTGTACCAGGCACCAACTCTATACTGAAATCAATCTCGCGTCTCGGAGGGAATCCAGGAATCTCGTCTAGAAACATATCTGGGAACTCTTGAGCAATCGGAACATCGCTCAACTCCACTCTAGACTCACGAGAAACGTTTAGGGCATAGATAATAAACCTTGAATTCTCTAGCAACAACAAACTAAACATCTCCATGGCAGATACTAAAGGAATCTTAGTTCGCGAATCAGCACCATAGAACTCCCATTTCTCTTCAGATCGAGGCCTAAACCTCATCACACCACGAAAACAATCAGCAGTCGCTCTATTCTCAGTCAGCACATACATACCCAAAATACAATCAAATCTTGAATTCCCAAAACAATCAGATGGGTCATCAAAACATGCTAATCAAATCTAATCAGACAACCCAACACCACCTCTCGGGACAACAGACTCACACCAGCAGGGGTAGACACGGAGACAACATCACACAGTGTGGAAGAACTCAACCCACGCTCATACATAAACAACTTAGAAATGAAGGATTGTGATGCTCCAGTGTTAATCAAAACTCGTGCAGGAAAATCAAAGATAAAGAATGTACCCTGAATCACTCCCGTAGGTATCTCATCAGCCTGCTCTCTCGTCAAGGCATTCGCCTGGGCCTGCTGCGGTCCTAGAAACTGAGGTCTCGAGGGTACTCCCAACCTATAAGGCTCACGAGGTTGGAATCCAGATCATTGGGATGGAACAAAAGGTTGCTGCCACTGCGAAGAACCACCAGCGGAACCTTGTTGCGACTGACCCAAAGACTGCCCTCCCATCAAAGGACACACTCTAGCAAAATGTCCCGATGGACCAAAAAGATGACAAAGACCTCGAACTCCGCGACACTGCAAAGTCTCATGCTTCCCTCCGCACTGTCCACAAAACATACTGCACGAACTACTTCCACCAGAACTCACCGAACCAGAGGAACTAGAATGTGCCTTCTTATTAAACTGTTTGCCTCGTGGCTTGAATCTCTGACGACTCGATTGCTGTGACCCCTGAGGAGACTGAAACGATTGCGACACATCTTGCATCGGTTGAAAAGTTCACCCCACCGACGGCTGAACCGGAGCCTGTGCCTCCAACAAACTCTCCTCAATATCTACAGCCCTATCCACAGACTCATCATAAGTCGCAGGTGAACCAGACAACACGATCCGGAACAAATCAGGCCTCAAACCCTTTAGAACTTATTCCTCTTGGTCCTCTCCTGGTTAGCTACATGGGGAACGTACATCAAAAGCGAAGAGAACTGTCTGGCATACTCTCGCTCACGACTGTTGTAGTAGGACTCTGGGGTATACTCATGTTGGAACTGTGAGACCTGGAATTGTATTAAGATTGATTTGGCTGGAATTAATCGGTTTAGAGATTTCTGGTGATTCAGATCTCTGTTTGAATGTTTCGTTTGCATTTTCGGGTCAGATTTCACATTTTAAGCAATTCTGGAAATTTTGGAATTTTCGAGTTTTTGAGTGAGAAATATGAATTTTGGTGAGATCTGATTGTTGTGAGATCTGTTCGGATTTCTTGAGAAATCTGGTCGCAACGTGTAGTTGTTAACGCAAGGTTTAAACGCTGTCGTTTCGTGAGATCTGGACGTTGCGTACTGTATGAGATCTGTGCACGGAGCGTTTTTATCGTAGACGCTAGCACGTTGTCGTTTAGGAGAGATCTGGTATTGCGTTAGCGCTAGGATCTGATTTAGAGATCTGGCCACGTGTTTTGAGTTGAGGCAACGTGTAGTTGTTAACGCAAGGTTTAAACGCTGTCGTTTCGTGAGATCTGGACGTTGCGTACTGTATGAGATCTGTGCACGGAGCGTTTTTATCGTAGACGCTAGCACGTTGTCGTTTAGGAGAGATCTGGTATTGCGTTAGCGCTAGGATCTGATTTAGAGATCTGGCCACGTGTTTTGAGTTGAGGGCTAAAACGATGTCGTTTAGATAAGATGCAACGGCGTCGTTTTGGTGAATGCTTGAGGGAGAGATCTGTTTTGTGAATTAGCGTTTGAGTAATCAGCTTTCAGGGTCCAGCTTTTAGCGCTAGCATTCGGATTTCATCCGTGGCGCTGTGCGACATCGTTTTAGCATTAACGCTATTACCAGCGTTGGTTTGTTATCAAGATTTCACCGCGGTTTCGTAGTGAGCGTTGTGTTTAGCTTTACAGATTTCACCGTAGTGTGTAGCCTCGTTTTAATGTTAGCGTATTTCCAGCTTTCAGCATATTTGGGTTGTAGAAATCAGATTTCACCGTGGTTTTAATGCATGCGTTGTATGGATTGTGGGATCTGATTCTGTCGGTGATTAGTTAACCAGATTTCTTGCATTTATATAAGAAGCAAGGCTTGGCTTCGTTTTATGTCACCAGATTCCTTAGTAATTTTTCTCCCGATTGTCGACCTCTGTTCTTCGAACCCTAGTACTGTTCACCGTAGATTTTATCCGGTGATTCCCGTCGTTTTCGGCCACCCTTTCTCACGTTTGAGGTAGCGTTGGACTCCTATTGGAAAGATCTTTCTTTCCATACCCATTTTGGAGGTTGTAGTTGGCTGGAGCAAAAGCACGAAGTTGCTGCTCACATTCGTGCGTTTCGTGGTTGCCGGTAACTTTTCGATTTAGCTTTGAGATCTTGTTCCTGGACTTGTTTTAAGCTTCCTGTTAAGTTGTTTGGGTAGGATTGAAGGTTGGTTTGTGTATGTGAAATTCCAGCCGTGAGTTCTTGTGCAGGGCCGTGAGTTTTGGTTGTATTTTCCCTGAAACCTTGCGTGTGATTTTAGCAGGTTGGAATCAGATTTCACGGGCCATGTTGTGGTGAGCGTTTAGCAGAATTGGAAGGTCGGATCTGAGCTTGATGTAGCTGGGAATTGGCGTGAGATTTATTGTTAGATGGCTGCTTGTGCATTGCTGTGGATGTTGCTGTGTGCATACGTGATTGCTGTTGATTTCATCTGCTATGTTTATGCATGCACGCATTTCCCATATTGCATTCATATTATTTTGTTTTATTGCTGTTGTTTCTTACCAGGATGCGAGGGCGAGCGGCAATACCGCACTCTCATCTCCCTGCTGGGATTTGTTAGCCACCATGCGCCGAGTGGTTAACTACCACAGTTCATGGGCGAGGCAACGACAAGTTGAGTTGTTTGATGCATCTGGTATTTGGGTGTAGTGTCAAGGCGAGTGGCTCATTACCACACTTTGAACACACCCCGTGGACACTGGTTCATTTATGATCTCGTGGAGCTATGTTCGAGTTCCTTTGCTCCCCTTGTTGGTTGTAGCCTTCAGCTGTTATCCGATGTCTCATTCATAGCATCTGCATTTTATCTTATGCATTTCTTTTAGCTATTTCAGTTTCTCTCCGTACTGGGGTTTGACACCATGTCCCTCTGTGTCTTGGTTGTTTTCCTTGCTTTTGTTGTTGTTGTGTAGTTGTTTTTATAAACTGGGATCTATTTTAAGTATCGCACTATTTTAAATTATATTTTTTTAAACCGTCAGGCCAAAAGCAAAAATTTTACCCGATTTTTAATAGCTTCCGCATGTGTTTGTATGTTTTATCTCTGATATGAGCACGAGGCCTAACATTTATGGTATCAGAGCTTAGGCTGGGATAATCTCAATTTATTTGATCACACTTGAGTCTAGGCACAGTGTCGTGTGTTGCATGTGCTTGACTATGTGACTACGTGCTGCATATTTTTGTGTTATATGCTATCTATGCTGTATCTGTTCTGTTTTGCTTGATCCTGTTGAGTGTTTTCGTAGATGCCGCCTAGACGTCGTGGTAGAGGTAGGGGGCAGTTTGAGGAATCGACATGACAAAATGAGGATCGGCGTAGAGCTCCTAGTCGTTCTCGTAGTATGCATGATGAGGAGGAGTAAGTTGGTGACTTGCCTCCCCCGGTGGAGCGGAAGGACGTGGTGATAGCATGGTTTCAGAGGTTGAACCCTCCAGTCTTCAATGGTGACGATTCCAGTGAGGATGTAGACTCGTGGCTCCGGAATATTTTTTGTCTTTTCGATCGGGTTCAGTATGATGATGATCTTCGGCTGAGTTTAGCGACCCTCTTGCTCAGGAAGGCTGCAGAGCGCTGGTGGCGAGGAGCTTCGAGTACCTTGTTGGAGATCGGTGTTGGCATCTCTTGGGACAGTTTTTGCGAGACCTTACGGAAGGAGTATGTACCCGAGTCGTACGTGAACGCCTGGGAACGGGTGTTCGATCATCTGGAGCAGGGTTCGATGACTGTTCGGGAGTATGCTAGGAAGTTTTCTTCTCTGTTGGCGAACGTTCCGCACGTTTCTGGCCGGGAGAGGGCCAAGCGGACTACATTTCTTGAGGGCTTGAATGAAGAGCTATATCAGATGGTGCTGACCAGCAAACCCAAGACGTATGCTGAGGCAGTGGATAGTGCCATCGACATTGAGGAGGGTTTGCATAGCCGTCGTGCTCGTAGGCAGTAGGTGGCTCAGGGTGGTCATCCTGCTATTCAGGGAGCGCAGTCTTCACAGTCCTCCCAGTCAGCCCATCAGCCCCAGCGGCAGCGGCAGCCGCAGGTGGCACAACAGTCTAGCCGTCAGAGGTTCCGACCCCGCGGTCAGCAGTTCAAGAAGAAGTAGGGTTCTGGTTCGTCTGGTTCGGGCAGCTCGAGTAGCAGTGGTTCTCGGGCTTAGTTTTGTGGGTTTTGCGGTGGAAAGCACCCTTCTACGCATTGTGTTGGTGTGCAGGGCTCCTACAACCTTTGTGGTCAGTACGGGCATTTTGCTAGAGTATGTACGTCAGCTGGATCACAGCAGATCGTGGCCCAGCCTCAGAGTCGTGGAGGTCAGTCTAGGGGTAGTTCCCCTCAGTTTCAGCAGCCTCGGTTGTGTGAGACTCAGTTCAGGCCTTTCCAGCAGCCTGGACCTTCGCGTTTTGGGCAGTCGTCTTAGCCTTTCTACTCTGGACCCCAGCATGCTCAGGTCAATGCCATCACGAGGGAGCAGGCGGAGGAGACTCCGACTCGGGTGATCGTAGGTACTTGCCTTGTTTTTTATTTTCCTGCGCGTGTGTTATTTGACATCGGTGCATCGCACTCGTTTATTTCTGATTCGTTTGTTGTTGAACATGGTCTGTGTACCATTCCTTTGCACGATGTTGTTTCTGTTTCTACCCCTGGCGGTGTGAGCTTGTTCTCCCCGGAGGTTTTATTAGATGGCGTGTTGCGGTTTGGTGAGCATGTGTTGGTGGCGAGTTTGATCCGTTTGATGTTGTGGGATTTCGATTGCATAGTTGGGATGGATGTTCTGTCCAACTATAGGGCCTCTATTGACAGTTTCCATGGGATTGTGCACTTTAGGCCTTTGTTTGGCGAGAAGTGGGACTTCTACGGCCAGGATTCTCGATCTAAGATCCCGTTAGTCTCAGCTATGGAAATGTTCAGCTTGTTAGAATGTTGGCTTCTTGATCTACGCTTTGGATGTGTCTTCTTCTTCTCGTGTTTAGCTTAGCGAAGTTCCCGTGGTGCGGCATTTTCCCGATGTGTTTCCGGAGGAGATTCCTGGTTTTCCTCCGATGCGGGAAATAGACTTCGGCATAGAGTTGGTGCCTGGAACAGATCCGATTTCTCGTGCCCCGTATCGCCTAGCGCCTGCGGAGTTGAGAGAACTCAAGGTGCAGTTAGATGATTTGCTGTAGAAAGGTTTTATCCGACCTAGTATGTCACCGTGGGGAGCACCCATTTTATTTGTGAAAAAGAAGGATGGCTCAATGCGGATGTGCATTGATTTTCGCCAGCTGAACAAAGCCACTGTCAAGAATAAGTACCCGTTGCCGAGAATCGATGATCTGTTTGATCAGCTGCAAGGTTCTGCGGTATATTCAAAGATTGACTTGTGTTCAGGGTACCATCAGCTGAGAGTGAGAGATCAAGATATCGCGAAGACTGCTTTTCGTACCAGGTATGGGCATTTCGAGTTTCTGGTGATTCTGTTTGGTTTGCCAATGCGCCTGCAGTCTTTATGGATTTGATGAACCGAGTTTTTCGTGAGTTTATTGATCAGTTTGTGATCGTGTTCATCGACGACATCTTAGTCTATTCGAGGAATCCTTTGGAGAACAAGGAGCACTTGAGGATTGTCCTTCAGAAGCTGAGATACCAGCAGTTGTATGCTAAGTTCTCCAAGTGCGAGTTCTGGTTGGATCGCATCGTATTCTTGGGACATGTGATTTCAGCCAAGGGGATTTCGGTGGATCCCAGTAAGGTTGATGCTGTTCTGAATTGGGAGCGTCCCAGGAATGTTTCCGAGATTCGCAGTTTCTTGGGTCTGTCTGGCTATTATCGTCGCTTCATTGAGGAATTCTCTAGTATAGCAAAACCGATGACTCAATTGACTCAGAAGGACAAGCGTTTTGTTTGGACTGAGCAGTGCGAGAATTCCTTTCAACTGCTTAAGGAGAAACTGACTACTGCGCCTGTGTTGGCTCTGCAGTTCGGAACAGATGGATTCGTTGTTTGTTCTGACGCTTCGCTCAATGTATTGGGCTGTGTTTTGATGCAGAATGGTCGAGTCATTGCGTATGCCTCACGGAAGTTGAAACCGCATGAGACTCGTTATCCGGTCCATGATTTGGAGCTAGCGGCCGTTGTTTTTGAGTTGAAGATCTGGCGTCACTACCTGTATGGCGAGCAATTTGTGGTGTACTCGGACACAAGAGTTTGCAGTATCTGTTTTTGCAGCCTGACTTGAACATGAGACAACGTCGTTGGATGGAGCTGCTAAAGGACTTTGATTGTGAGATCAAGTACCAGCCTGGGAAGTCGAACGTAGTGGCCGATGCTTTGAGAAGGAAGGCTAGTGAGATGCTTGCTTCGTTGTATATCTCTAAGGATCAAGAGCATCTTAATACTACTGGTTTGAGATTTTACCCGGCTGAGGATTGTGTGGTGGTTTCTTCTTCCAAGTAGAGCCACAGATTGTTTCTAGTATTCGAGCAGCTCAGAGGACTGATCCGTCTATCCACGAGTTAAAGTTGAAGGTCAGGGCTGGCGAACTTGAGGATTATTCTGTCTCGTCTGATGGTTGCTTGAGGTTTCATGGCAGGCTGGTTGTGCCTAACCTCATTGATTTTAAGGAGGAGATCCTTCGGGAAGCACACTGCAGCAGACATAGTGTTCATCCTGGTGCACGGAAGATCCATGCTTTGAAGCCGCACTTCTGGTGGGCTGGCCTGAAGAGCGACGTTGCTGGATTCGTTGGTCTTTGTTTGAATTGTCAGATGGTTAGGCCGAAAGGATGAGACCTGGTGGTCTGTTGCAGAGTTTGGAAGTGCCCCAATGGAATTGGGAGCACATAGCGATGGATTTCGTGACGCATCTGCCTCGTACCAGTAGAGGATGCGATGCTATTTGGGTGGTTATAGACCGACTGTCAAAGTCTGCACATTTTATTCCCTATGGGATGACCTTCTAGTTGAAGAAAATGGCGAAGCTGTACGTGGATTTTGTTGTTAGACTGCACGGTGTGCCTGTTTCGATCGTTTCCGACCGGGATCCGAGGTTTATTTCCAGGTTTTGGAAGAGTTTGCAAACAGCTTTGGGTACCAGATTGGCGATGAGCACCGTGTATCACCCCCAGATAGATGGCCAATCTGAGGGAACTATCCAGACATTGGAGTATATGTTACGAGCTGTTGTGTTGGATTTCGGAGGTATCTGGCAAGACGCATTGTCTTTAGTGGAGTTTTCCTATAATAACAGCTATCAGGTGACGATTGGCATGGCGCCATTTGAGGCTTTGTATGGCCGGAAGTGCAGTTCGCCGGTGTGTTGGGAAGAACTGGGGGAGAAGCAGCTATCTGCCCATGACTTTGTGCAGCAATTGAAAGATCATGTGGATCTAATTCGACAGCGGATGAAAGGTGCCCAGGATCGCCAAGCCAGTTATGCAAACAAGAGGCGTCGACCTCTTGATTTTCAGGTTGGTGATCGTGTATTTCTCAAAATTTCTCCGTTTCGTAGTGTTATGCGCTTTGGACACAAGGGAAAGTTAGCCCCTTGTTACGTCGGACCGTTTGAGACTGTTGAGAGGATTGGCCCTTTACCGTATCGGCTGTTGTTGCAGCCAGAGTTGTCTTCTATACATGACGTTTTTCATGTTTCCATGTTGAGAAAGTATGAGCCAGATCCGTCTCATGTGCTTGGAATTGACGAGGTTGAGCTAGATCAGACGTTGAGCTATCAAGAATATCCCTTGCTTATCCTTGGCAGAAAAGAGAAACAGTTGAGGAATAAGAGCATTCCGTTGGTGATGGTGAAATGGAGCAAACATGGCAGGGAAGAAGCTACTTGGGAGCTGGAAGAAAAGATGCAGCGCGAGTGGCCGCATCTGTTTGAGTAGCTGTTGTGCTAAATTTCCAGTAGTTTGTAGCTTTTGGTTGTATTCCTTCCCTAGTTGTTGTTAATTGTTTGCTCAGTTATCTTGAACTCTTGGCCATGTGTTGGCGAGTTCCTGTTTTGTATTTTGCTGCTGTGTTGTGGACGTTGAGCTATCAAGAATATCCCTTGCTTATCCTTGGCAGAAAAGAGAAACAGTTGAGGAATAAGAGCATTCCGTTGGTGATGGTGAAATGGAGCAAACATGGCAGGGAAGAAGCTACTTGGGAGCTGGAAGAAAAGATGTAGCGCGAGTGGCCGCATCTGTTTTAGTAGCTGTTGTGCTAAATTTCCAGTAGTTTGTAGCTTTTGGTTGTATTCCTTCCCTAGTTGTTGTTAATTGTTTGCTCAGTTATCTTGAACTCTTGGCCATGTGTTGGCGAGTTCCTGTTTTGTATTTTGCTGCTGTGTTGTGATTTCAGAGTTGTTGTTTGATTTCGAGGACGAAATCCTTTTTAGTGGGGGTGAAATGTGAGACCTGGAATTGTATTAAGATTTATTTGGCTGGAATTAATCGGTTTAGAGATTTCTGGTGATTCAGATCTCTGTTTGAATGTTTCGTTTCCATTTTCGGGTCAGATTTCACATTTTAAGCAATTCTGGAAATTTTGGAATTTTCGAGTTTTCGAGTGAGAAATCTGAATTTTGGTGAGATCTGATTGTTGTGAGATCTGTTCGGATTTCTTTAGAAATCTGGTCGCAGCGTGTAGTTGTTAACGCAAGGATTAAACGTTGTCGTTTCTTGAGATCTGGATGTTGCGTACTGTAGATGAGATCTGTGCGTGGAGAGTTTTTATCGTAGACGCTAGCACGTCCTCGTTTAGGAGAGATCTGGTATTGCGTTAGCGCTAGGATATGATTTAGAGATCTGGTCGCGTGTTTTGAGTTGAGGGCTAAAACGATGTCGTTTAGATAAGTTGCAACAGCGTCGTTTTGGTGAAGGCTTGAGGGAGAGATCTGTTTTGTGAATTAGCATTTGAGTAATCAGCTTTCGGCGTCCAGCTTTTAGCGCTAGCATTCAGATTTCATCTGTGGCGCTGTGCGACGTCGTTTTAGCATTTGGCTTCGTTTTATGTCACCATATTCCATACGTAGTAAATTTTCTCCCGATTTTCGACCTCTGTTCTTCGAACCCTAGTACTGTTTATGGTAGATTTTATCCAGTGATTCCCGTCGTTTCCGGCCACCATTTCACACGTTTGAGGTAGCGTTGGACTCCTCTTGGAAAGCTCTTTCTTTCCATACCCATTTTGGAGGCTGTAGTTGGCTGGAGCAAAAGCACGAAGTTGCTGCTCACATTCGTGCGTTTCGTGGTTGCCGGTAACTTTTCGATTTAGCTTTGAGATCTTGTTCTTGGCCTTGTTTTAAGCTTCCTGTTAAGTTGTTTGGGTAGGATTGAAGGTTGGTTTGTGTATGTGAAATTCCAGCCGTGCGTTCTTGTGCAGGGCCGTGAGTTTTTGTTGTATTTTCCCTGAAACCTTGGGTGTGATTTTAGCAGGTTGGAATCAGATTTCACGGGCCTTGTTGTGGTGAGCGTTTAGCAGAATTGGAAGGTACGGATATGAGCTTGATGTAGCTGGGAATTGGCGTGAGATTTAATGTTAGATGGCTGCTTGTGCATTGCCGTGGATGTTGCTGTGTGCATACGTGATTGCTGTTGATTTTAGTTGCTATGTTTATGCATGCACGCATTTCCCATATTGCATTCATATTCTGTTGCAGCCATTGCTTTGTATTCCGTTGTATTGCTGTTGTTTCTTACCAGGATGCGAGGGCGAGCGGCAATACCGCACTCTCATCTCCCTGCTGGGATTTGTTAGCCACCATGCGCCGAGTGGTTAACTACCACAGTTCATGGGCGAGGCAACGGCAGGTTGAGTTGTTTCATGCATCTGGTATTTGGGTGTAGTGTCAAGGCGAGTGGCTCATTACCACACTTTGAACACATCCCGGGGCCACTGATTCATTGCTGATCTCGTGGAGCTATGTTTGAGTTCCTTGGCTCCCTTGTTGGTTGTAGCCTTCAGCTGTTATCCGTTGTCTCATGCATAGCATCTGCATTTTATCTTATGCATTCATTTTAGCTATTTCAGTTGCTCTCCGTACTGGGGTTTGACCCCATGTCCCTCTGGGGCTTGGTTGTTTTCCTTGCTTGTGTTGTTTTCATGGAACCCAGGTTTTACAGCTGGTCGTGGTTTTAACCCAACTGGTGGCGCCTCAGTAGGTGGTTAAAGTATCCCAGTGGCGTATAGCATATTTATATGTATCAGTATTCTTAGCCAGGGGATGCCTTGCGCTTTGTCGTTGTATTTGGTCGTTGGAGTTTGATACATGTTGTTGTTGCTATTGTTGTGCTATACTGTTGGTTGTTTTTATAAAATGGGATATATTTTGAGTATCGCTCTATTTTAAATAATATCGTTTTAAACCGTCAGGCCAAAAGCGAAAATTTTACCCTCTTTTTAATAGCTTCCTCATGTGTTTGTATGTTTTATCTCTGATATGAGCTCGAGGCCTGATAGGAACGCTGTACAGAAGCTCTCCCAAGTAATCACAGCCCCACTCTCTCGCAAGATACGGGAAGTACCTCTCCACCAGCACTGCGCGTTATCTCTCAACTGCAACACCGCTAGCTTCAATCTCTTCTCAGGACCGTACTCCAAAGTATCAAACAATTCTTCCATCTGAACCAGCCAACCCTCGGTGGCATCTAGACAAATCTCAAGGTAAGGACTAACAGCAGATAATCAAAGAGACTGATATCAAATCAGGCAAGTCACAGAGTCAAGCAAGAAATCAACTCAAAACTCCGTGCCTAGATTCGATTGTGATCAAAGGAAAATGAGCTTATTCCAGTTTAAGCTCTGATACCAAAAATGTAAAGCCCCATGCTAATTAACAAGGATTAACAGCACAATTAAGCACATAAATGTGGAAGCATCAAATAGGGCTAAACATTTTCGAAATAAAGTTTGGCCTGAACCAAATCATATCTTCAAAATAGTCATAATCAAAATACGAGTTAAATCAAAACTCATACAACAACAGGTAATCACAAATCAAATCAACAACGATCCCCCAAATACATAGGGCATCCCCTGGATCATTACATAATAATAATAATAATAACTGCGACTCAAGGAAAAGGGGATCGACCAACTGGGGTTCCAGTCTGGCCAGCTTGGTTACCTGAAGATCCTGCAAATGGGCAACGCAGACCCAAACAACACAAAAGCAGGAAAAGAATACGAGGTCAAGCCTCAGTACTAATGAGCACTAATATAACAGCAAATCATAAAAATTCAGTATTCTAAGTCATGAATGCATGTGGCTGCCAAAGAACATCGGTCATCAAGGCCTGCTAATCAGATGGCAGTAATCTCAATCGAGCCTCTATACCCGCACAGTGTATCAACCGGGGAAATCATCGGTCCGTGATCATGAGGCCCGTCAGCCATCACAGCTCGGTGGTTTTCAGACACAACCTATCAGTTGGTCACCACTTCGATGATAGCGTTGAACCTTTCAGGCACGACACATCTGTCTGCCGATCACAACGTGGCTCTATCTCAGGTTCTCAATCGATCAATGGCTCAATATGTATGCATGAATGCCATGAAATTCAAATATGATTTCAACATGCATAAATTACGTAAACAGAGCATATCAATTCAATCAAGCTATCAAGTAATCACAGAATTCACATAGCACATATTTCATGCCTCAAATACTAGCACGCTATGTCTAAGCCGTTAACAAAAGCTCAGCTCGTACCTTCAATTCTCAAATTCTACCTCTACAAATCTCACCAGGCACGACAATTTCAGCCTGCTCAAAATTTATATCTCTCTGGTCACGTCCAACACAGCAGGGACTTTCCTGGAGCTCAAATATGTTAAGGAAATCTCATATCTTAGCTCACAACTGCATTTCTCAAGCTTAATACCTACGGTCAGAACTCATATCTGGTTCTACCAAGCAAAGCAGCTTCTAACAGCCAGAACTAAACTCAAAATATCAAGGAACACTTATCCAGAAGCTCACACGCACAGGAGAACGCTCTACTCAACTGTCGCGAAAACACTCGGGTTCAGAATAATTCTACGCGTCGATCAACACTTATCTATATATCTCTCAAATCCAACAGCTGTTGTTCTCAATTATCCAGACATTGCTACAGTAGGTACCTTACCACTGGTATTCACATCTTCTACAACAAACCAGCAGCAACAACCAGTCGCAACATAATACCAAATCAATACCAAAACGAAATCGTAGCAACTAATCAAAACGACACCGTTCCATCTAAACAAAACGACGCCGCAATGTTCCACCAGCTGACAAAAGATTCTACGAAATAACCAGCAGCTGGTTACGCTAAACAATCCAGACGCAAGCATAGCTAAACAAAACGATGTCGCATAAGACACGTCATCACTGCTGTCAACAACTGATCCAACCAACAGCTGGTAACCAATTCCTCACAACTGGTACCAGACGCAATCCCCAAAATGCAGTGTTTCAACTTATCTAAACGATGTCGTCTCACATCCACACCGGTTCTTCAAACCAACAGCTGGTCACCCAGACGCAACTACTGATTTCCAATTTCTACCAGCTGCGAGCTACAGTACCGCTGACTCACGTTGACTTCTGAAATACGCTACAACTGGTTTCACCAAAACGACGGCGTATTAATCTCATGTGATTCCAAATACGCGTTGCAACTGGATTTCACCACTGACCAGCTTCTAACCCAAAATACCAAAATTACGAAAACTTCCAACAATAAATCTCTTCTAATCTCAGATGAATTCGATTTATAACTAATCTAAAATCTGATTCCTCTCTAATTCACTATTGTTGTAATAGATCTAATACAGACTTAACAAAAGATCAAAAACAAGAACAGCTGCTGCGGAAAACATCGGCCGTAGATAAACACAATCACCACAGATGGTTCAGTCGCTGCCTCCCGCCTGCCCCAACTCTGTCCCACATGCACCATTTTAAAACTAATGAGCCTAGGGGCTCAGCAAGTAAAATCTGTAGATAACAATTTCGCATAATGCAGGCAGACATCTAAATATATCGCAACTTAACAAAACAGTTTAAAGGAAGTCATTCATCAGCTTTCATAAACTCTCTTTCATTAAAATTGGAAATGGGGAAGATGACCCATATCCCATTCTTATTTCCTTGTAATTTATGGCTTAGAAGCTCTCCTTAGGTCCGTGGTGCACCTGATCAAGTGACTACTGATATCAGCCTTAGCATTTAGCTCGTGGTGAAGGGGCAACTTGTTGGCGACAATGGCGGATCCGGATCCCGTTTCCCGGGGGCGCAGCAAAAGTTAAAAATTGTCCCGAGATACGTTCAATACATTACAAATAATCCGGTATTCGTTCTGCTGGAGCTTTTACATATGTGATAGGATCAATATGATCGAAAAACAGCCTTAGGAGTTCAGAAGGGGGGTTGAATGAACTCCTTTGGGGTTTTAAATTTTCGAAACCTTAAAACAGTTTTTACAAGTGCCTTGCTTAACTTAAATCCGACTTACCAGATTTAAGGTATCTCAGTCTAAAATCATATTTCTCGACTAACAAATAATGTGCAAAATGAAGTCGATCAATCTGTGAACAATGTAAAGATAAATAAATGCAGTAAGGTAAAAGTGTAGGGACAAGAGATTTGTTTATGGAAGTTCGGATATCAAATCCTACGTCTCCCCTTTTTCCTTCTTTAGGAAGGTTCCACTAGAAGAGTTCGATGAATACAGACGCTGTAGACACCCAATCATCGAGCCTCGCTCCAGGTGAACTTCTAGAAACTCCAATCAACAAGCAGACGCAGCTGCTGAATACAAGTAATGGGATTTTTCGAACTGCTTCACAAAGCCAGTTCGTTACAGACTCAAAATGATAATACAGTGAAATACACAACTATTTGAGACTGTAAATCTTCTGGTTTCTATGCTATGAAACTCGATTCACAAAAGTGAACCAGAAGATGATATCTCGAAGATTAAGCTATTAAGAACAACTAAGAAACTGTTCTTCGAGATTGAAAGCACTGGAACTTCAAGTAATATTTGCAGTGTAAATTTCCAGTAACTAGGTGAGCTTTTGAAAGATAGCGTGGATAAGCAATAAGCTCGTACAATAGATGAGAGACAGAAAATTGGCAGAGAGCTTCTCAATTTGAATTCTTCAGCCTTTTATACCCTTTGATCTCAATGGTCATTAAATTTTGCCTAAGGAAACAAAATCCTTTTTGAATATATGTTCATCGTACAACCGTATATCCTGCTCCACCAAATGGTAATCTGCGCTTCATCAGGTCCAAATTGACGTATCTCCATACTTGAGCAAACGTCGTATAACGTCCTATGTATACTGTGTACAATCACCCAAAATAGCTCTGACATGTCTCCTTAATTCCCGACATTTGTACGATTCAATCGCAACCATTTATTCTTTCCAATTTAAACATATGGTAGCGTTTGAAGCTGTTCGATTCTTACGCATGAAAGTTCTTTCCTTTAAAACAGTTCTTTCTGCCTTGCAATAAGTCGCTATCTCGCTGTTGCTTGTGTATTCAAAGCTGCCACAACTGAATATAAAGAGATAACTGAGTACTTGCATCGCAACCATTTATTCTTTCCAATTTAAACATATGGTAGCGTTTGAAGCTGTTCGATTCTTACGCATGAAAGTTCTTTCCTTTAAAACAGTTCTTTCTGCCTTGCAATAAGTCGCTATCTCGCTGTTGCTTGTGTATTCAAAGCTGCCACAACTGAATATAAAGAGATAACTGAGTACTTGC
>KQ999429.1:4623-17048 GCA_001598015.1 Dorcoceras hygrometricum | reverse complement strand
ATAAAATTGGGCAAGGACTGCACCACCTCCGTCGACAGAGTCATCAAAGAGACTGTTGGAACATGGACGTTCCCATATCAAACCATGTTCTTTCTTTTGTGCCAACAGTGCTTAGAGAGATTTACGATGAGCAGCAGAAAGTAGATCAATGATTTGCGAAGCCATTGCTGTCCATGGTTGACCAGGTGCGAAATATTTCCGATGTAATTCCAAAAATTTCCGTAGTAGCATTTCTCTGTATTTGACAATTATGTACACTCTTCGCTTTACTGCAACCTCCAGAGAGTTTGTTTCCGCCAAGACAACATATGGTTTTCCTTTGCGGCTATTTCTCTTACTGATTCTCAATCCAGTATCTGGCTGAGACTAAAAGAATGAAAGAAAGAAACAACATCCTGTATAACCTGTTCACGTAGCTGTACAAGAAACTCTACATCTCCACAGATCAAGCATTTCTCTGTATTTGACAATTATGTACACTCTTCGCTTTACTGCAACCTCCAGAGAGTTTGTTTCCGCCAAGACAACATATGGTTTTCCTTTGCGGCTATTTCTCTTACTGATTCTCAATCCAGTATCTGGCTGAGACTAAAAGAATGAAAGAAAGAAACAACATCCTGTATAACCTGTTCACGTAGCTGTACAAGAAACTCTACATCTCCACAGATCAGCTGAACCTTTTCTCTAGCTGGGTTTCCTTTCACAACGTCAACTTCTTCCAAAGGCTCCTTCCCTTTGTTAGTAGCAGAGATCTGTGGAAGACTGGCATAGTACCAGTCCTTGTCTTGCACTTCGTTGATTTTCACTGTGAGACCAAATTTAATCTTGGTGATTTCAGCAGCAGAGACTGATGGAAGCATCATAATTCGAAATCTGCATCAGTAAATCATCAATAGACAATAGCTCTTCATCATTTGGTTTGTTGCTTAATGGTTCCTCATTTTGCTTCGCAGCCACAGATTTCTTACTAGCTCCAGATTCTGCATCCTTCTCCTTCTCATTTGATCGTTGTACTGTCTGTTCCCCATCAGCTGTTTCACCAGCATCTATTTCAGTGACCTTATCAGTTACAATCTCTTCATTAGTATCACTGCCTGATTCACCCATTCTATCCGCTTCTCGAGCAACAAATTCCTCGTATGAAACATTGAACCAGTGCTCCATCTCATCAGCTCTTTGAACTGCCTGATCCCCAAAAGTTGTTTCTCCGACATTTTTTCCTCCAACATCTGTCTCAAACTGAGTAGTTTCAGAAATTACTTGTTCAATAATGTTTTCCACGTCATCAGTAGTTGATATCTCTTTATCAACAACATCTGCAGTAGCTGGCACGGAATCCTTCTCAGCAATACCACCAACAGTCGTCTCTTCTTCAAAATTTTCATCATCAGATGTTGTTGTCAACTTAAGCTTCCTCTTTGGCGCTTTTCGTTTGGCTTAGGAGGAGGCGCAGCTGACACAGCTGGAATTGGTGCAACGATTTGTAGAGGAATAGCCTCTTGTGCTACTGATACTAGCTCCAGCTTCTCTTTTGAAGGAGCTGCTTTCCCCTTCAATGTCCTCTTATTTTTCACAACCTGCTCATCAATAGCAACAGCAGGCCTCTTTTTGGACACAGCCCTTTTCACGGGTGTCTTCTTCACTCGGGATACATCTCCCACATCCTCAACATTTTCAACAGAAATCTTGTCGTTATAGAAATATACCTGCCAACAGTTCTGGCAGTCAAAATTTTTAGAGGTGGGAACTCCTTGGAATCTCCCAAATCCAAATTTTGTACTTTCTTCAACAGTATATAGATTTGGACAGTGTATCCCCTGGCTTGCCTCGTCTTTGGAGTCACCATATCCTTGAAAATTTTAAACAGCAACCTTCCCCAGTTTATAGTCACACCCCCAAAAATAGCAGTCATCATAAAAAATCTTTCGTCGGTTACCTCATCAAAGGAACCCGCTTTCACAGCAATGGATTTAGCCAAAATATCACTTATAAGCCTGTACTAAATCTTCAATTCCCGCTTCTTGCAGGAAGTTGTCAACTGCTCACCAGTAAATGAAATCTCAGTTCTAGCATCAAAACCAAATCCTTCGGTACCACATGTATATCTGTCAATCCTTCCACTGGCAACTGAAAAGTCCGGGCAAAAACTTCCTCAGAGATTTCCATTAGTTTCCCTTGAACTGTACTAATAACTTTACCATCTCGCACGGTGGAGTTTTGATAAAACTCGACCAGAGCGGTTTCAATTAAATGTCAGACATACAGCCCAGAAAACCATTCAGACCAGACGCCACAGGGGATTCGAACATAGCTACCATTCCTGCATTGTCCATGGCAAGGACAGAGGCAAAATGGACCTGGTTGGTGTTTCTAATAAGTGAGGATGCCATTTCTGATAGTATAACGAACGAGAAAATGCCTGAAACAAGAGTAATCTACAAACAGAGAACACATGAGAGCAGAAATGCAAGATAGTTTGAAGGAATATGCGCAGCGTAAGTGTTAGGGTAAAAGGAAACGCCGTAAATATAAACAAGAATGCAAAAAGGTACTAGAGAGAGAGTGTGGATGTGACGTTTCGCATGATGATAACCACGTGTCAATCAGCCGATGGCGCGATCAATTTTGGAAATGATTTTAAAAGATTTTGACAATATTGCGAAATAAGAAGAATATTTTTAAATGATTTCAAATTTTAACCGCGAGGGTAAAAAGGTAAATAGATAACAGGCGCCAAATACTTAATACGTCACAACCTTAAGATCTGTTTAATTTATCAGCAGGGGTTTTGCGAGATCTGTTCATGGATAAGTATCAACTGTGTATACATGACATCTGAGTGTATCCAGATCTCACATATTCAGTTGACTCAGCACTTATTAATTCAGATTTCTCGTTCCCCCTAAAGTTGAGATCTCCCAAGTCTGATATTTTATCAAACCTCGATTCCACTATTTTCCCCATGAACAGTAGACTCAGATTTGACAAAACCAGAAGCTGTTCAACCTGCAAATTGTTAGCACAAAGACAATCAAGGCAGTCTAAGAGACCCAATTGATTTCTAAAATAAAGAAAAACTTGAAATCTGGCAGGGGCTTTGTGAAGATGTCAGCTAGTTGCTGCTCAGTCGACACATACTCCAGCTTGACGTCCTTATTGAGTAAATGGACTCTTATAAAATGAGGCCTGATGTCGATATGCTTCGTTCTTGAATGCAGTACGGGATTCTGAGTAATAGCAATGGCACTGGTGTGGTCACAGAGAATAGGCGCTTCAGAAGCATCAATGCCATAGTCCTTAAGCTGATGTTGTATCCATAAGATCTGAGCACAGCAGCTTCCAGCCGCTAAAAACTCTGCTTCAGATGTGGACGTTGCAATAGATGTCTGATTCTTACTGAACCAGGAAATCAGTCGATCTCCTAAGAATTGACAAGTACCGCTTGTGCTTTTACGATCAACTCTACATCCTGCATAGTCTGCATCACTATAACCAATTAGTTGAAAGACTGAGTCTTTGGGATACCAAAGACCCACACCGAAAGTTCCTTTTAAATATTTAAGGATCCGTTTTACAGCAATATAATGCGACTGTTTAGGCTCTGCTTGAAATCTAGCACACATACAGACAGCAAACATGATTTCTGGTCTGCTAGCAGTTAAGTAAAGCAAGGAGACAATTATACCACGATATAATGATACCTCAATGGCAGTACCAGCTTCGTATTTGTCTAGCTTGATTGATGAGCTCATTGGGGTTGAGCTGCTGAACAGTTGTCCATGCCAAATTTCTTCAGTAGTTCTTTCGTATACTTAGCTTGATTAATGAAGATTCCATTATCCAGATGTCTAACTTGTATGCCTAGAAAGAACATTAGCTCGCCCATCATGCTCATCTCAAATTTGTCCAGCATTAGTTTAGAAAACTTTTGACATAGCTTCGGGTTAGTTGACCCAAATATGATATCATCAACGTAAATCTGAACTAACAGAACATGATCAGCTTTGAAAAATTTAAATAAAGTCTTATCCACTGTGCCTATTGTGAAATCATTATCAATTAAGAATTTAGACAGTGTATCATACCAAGCTCTGGGTGCTTGCTTCAACCCATACAGAGCTTTATCCAATTTATAAACGTAATCTGGATATGTATGATATACGAAGCTAGGAGGTTGTGCAACATACACTTCCTCTGTTAGAATGCTATTAATAAATGCACTCTTAACATCCATTTGAAATACTTTAAAGTGTTTTAATGCAGCATATGCAAGGAACATGCGTATAGCTTCTAATCTAGCTACTGGTGTGAAGGTTTCATCAAAATCTATCCCTTCCATTTGCCTAAAGCCCTGAGCTACCAGTCTATCTTTGTTTCTTGTTACTATTCCATCTTCATCCAGTTTTTTTTCTGAAGACCCATCTAGTTCCTATAATTGAATGATTTGAAGGTCTAGGTACAAGTTTCCATACGTTGTTTCTCTTAAATTGATTGAGTTTTTCTTGCATTGCTTCTACCCAGCTTGGGTCTGCTAAGGCTTCATCTATTTGTTTTGGTTTTATATGTGAGATGAATGCTGAATCAAATTGATCATGCATAAGCTTGCTTCGTATGCGAACAGGAGATTCGATGTTACCTATGACCTGCTCGGGTGGATGATTTTTATTCCACCGGAGATCAAGTAAAATTGGGTTTGCTTCCTGTTCTGCTTGGATGTTTTGCTAGATAGCCACTTCTAGATTGTCTGTCACCAATTGATGGTTTGAGTTTGCATCTTGTGCATCAGATGTTGATCGATGTATGGTGAGATCTGTTTGTGCAACATCTGTTTTAGCTTCTTGTGAATTTGTCGCTTCAGCTCCAGCAGCAGACACACTTGGAGAGATCTGAACCTGTGTTAAGTCAACGTTAGTCAAATCTATGACTACTGGATTACCTGTCAGATCTTTTTGAGCATTGTTGTGCGGTGTGTCCAGCTCTGGTTGTATCTCTGCTCAATATCTTTGTTGTGCCACGTCATCATCTGAGTCATCAATGCTGGATGATTCAAGACGTGTACATAGATCGTGAGGCTCACAGCTGAGTTGGATCTAAAGCATGTCTCATCAAAGACAACGTGTGCTGATTCTTCAACAGTTAGACTTATATTGTTGAAAACTCTATAAGCTTTGCTCACTGCTGAATAGCCTAGAAAGATACCTGCATCAGATTTTGCATAAAAAGCTGTTAGGTGCTTTTTACCATTATTGTGAATGAAGCATCTACACCCAAACACCCTGAAATATGAAATGTCAGGTTTCTTGCCACTCCAGATCTCATATGGGGTTTTATCGTGCAAATTGTTAATCATAGATCTATTTTTTGTGTAGCAAGCTGTATTAACAGCTTGTGCCCAAAATTTTTGTGAAATGCCAGAATAAGCAATCATAGATCTTGCAGCTTCTTTTAAAGTGCGATTTCTCCTCTCAACCAGCCCGTTCTGTTGAGGAGTTCTAGTTGCAGAAAGCTCATGCTTTATCCCTATGTCATCCAGATAAGAAGATAATTTTTTTTAAAAAACTCGGTACCACGATCACTTCTTATTCTATTGAATTTACAAGATCTGTCATTTTGTAAACGTTTTAAAAGCCGAATAAGCTGGTCAGCGGTGTCAGATTTTGCTTTTAAAAACAGCACCCAAGTGAATTTTTTAAAAATTCAATCAACAACAGGTGTCAGATTTTGCTTTTAAAAACAGCACCCAAGTGAATTTTTTAAAATCATCAACAACAACTAGGGTGTAGTTTGTTCCCCCTAAGCTTGTTACGGGAATAGGACCAAAAATATCCATATGTAAAGCTCTAAGCTTCGCGAAGAACGTGAGTTGGTCAGTGGTATCAGATTTTTCTTTTAAAAAAACAACACTCAAGTAAATTTAGTAAAATCGTCAACAACAACGATGGTGTAGTGCGTTCCTCCTAACCTCGTTACGGGAATAGGACCAAAAAGATCCCTATGTAAAAGCTCTAAGCTTCGGGAAGAACGTTACCGCCTTTCTTTTTAAAAGTAGATTTAATTTGTTTACCAAGCTAACATGCGGCACAGATCTTGTCCTTAGAAAAATTGATTTTGGGCATACTAGAAACCAGTTCATGCTGACTCAAATGGGCAAGCATTTTAAAGTTTAGATTATTCATTCGCAGATGCCATAGCCAACTCTTGGAAGAGTTAGCTGCGAGGCAGATCTGTTCAGATCCCATTTGCTCTGACCAGTTGATAATGTAGGTATTCCCCGATCTTTTACCTACCAACACAGTCAGATCATTTGGACTCTGAACTGTGTATGTGTGCTGTTGCAAGTTAACTATGTAATTGTCACACAATTGACAGATGCTAATTAAGTTATAACGCAAGCTATCAACAACTAAAACATCTGATATTGAAATGTTACCATGGGTAAGCTTACTCTTACCCACAGTGTTACCATGTGAGTTATCACCAAAGACTATCTTTGCTCCTTTGTGTGGAGTAACATCTGATAGCAGCTTTGGGTTTCCAGTCATGTGTCGTGCACACCCACTATCCAGGTACCATATGATCGATTCATCTCTATCTTTGTACCTGTTATCCTGCAATCATAAAAATAGATTTTGGTACCCAATTTTACTTTGGTCCAGATAGGATTACCCCTTTTTCGGGACCCAACTTGAATTACTTTAACAGTTTTCCCAGTATGATAGTCCATAAGGGTCTGTGAAGAAATATTGTGAGATCTATTGAGTGCTGTTTTGATATTTTGACCATACAGATCTCTCCTGGACCGAACCTTTCTCCAATCAGATTTTGCCTTCTTCGAACTACGCCTGGGCTGGTGGGAAACAAACGACTTAGAACCAGCTTTCGCTTTATCTTTGTCAAATCTGTTCTTTAGCCAGCTTGGCTTGGAGTTCTCAGGTCTTAGAAAACCGATACCAGCTTTTCCTTTTTGATTCAGCTTTGAAGAGTTCTGGTCATCATACCTCACTGACTCGCATGTATCATGTGTCATACTGGCTTTGACAAAGCTCATCTTTTTGAACTTGTCATACACCAGATATGACTGAGTACTGGTTTCTCCAACGTTGCTTTCACTAGAATTGAAACCTAAGCCAGTTCTATCATTCGCTGGCTTCTGAATTTCACACAGCTTATCTAGAGAAACAGAAGACTGAGTCCAGGAGCTCATTATGAGTTTTAACTTTTCAATTTCTGACTTGAGCTCAATGGATCTTATCCAAAAAAATTCATTCATAGTATTCAGCTTACTTAACTCAATTTGTAAACTGTCAGTTTTACCAAGTTGAACAGATCTTGGTTCTACCGAACTATTTTTCAAATCTACGTTTTCAGCTTTGACTTCCTCGAATTTCTGAGAAAGCTTACGGTACTCTTGGACCATTTCATTTAGTGCACTGATTAGGTCCTCTCGTGTAAATTCAGTATTTGAAAAGTCGAATACCTCATCTTCCGAAGTCTGATTAACCATGAGACAGTGAACTTCCTCCTGTTCACTATCGCTGGGCCTCTTATCAGCTTTTGTCCTCATCCTTATATCCTTTGATCTATCCTTGGATCTATCATCTTTCTTCTCATCCCTCTTGAATCTGTCCTCTTTCTTAGGCCTGTTGCAATCAGCAGCAATGTGCCCTGAACGACCACAGTTAAAACAATTATGGTCAGTGATAACCTTATCAGATTTATGTGCATTATTATAAGAGAAAGAAGGGTTGTAGGATTTTCTCATAAATTTTCCAAACTTCTTAATGGAGAGGGACATGGAATCATTGTTGAGCTGTTCTGCAGACTTGCTCGTGCTTGGAGAGCACTGTTCAGATTTTGTTGCTGCTAGTTCTTTGGTCGGTTGAGATGTTATCGCTCATCAAACAACGCCATGGTTTCTCCATACTTCATCTTAATTGATTCATATTTCTGCTGGGCCACAGTAAGCTTGTTCTCTTTCGTCTCATCATTGCCTCGCAGATTTGTACTAGCTTTTCCCAGATTTCCTTGGCAGTGGTACAGGTTTTGATTTTGCTGAACATATTTTTGTCTAGCGTCTTGTAGAGAATATCACTGGCCACATTGTCCAGATTCGCCTTTTTTTTTCTCTTCATTGGTATACTCATGTCTACTCTTTTCCACATATTCTGGTGCACCATCAGTCGTCGCAAATGCGATGTTTATATTCATTGTTTTCATAGGACCATCAGTGATGACTGACCACATGTCATCGTCTTGAGCACCCAAGTGCGCTTGCATTCTGATCTTCCACTCATCATAGTCCTCCTTAGAAAACATGGGAATCGTGTTGTGAGAGGTAGACATATTGAAATATATAAATCACAAATAACATACTGTTCAATACTGAGATAGCGCAGGCTCTGATACCAATTGATAGGATCAATAGGATCGAAAAAAAACCTTAGGAGTTCAGAAGGGGGGGTTGAATGAACTCCTTTGAGATTTTAAATTTTTGAAACCTTAAAACAGTTTTTACAAGCACCTTGCTTAACTTAAATCCGAGTTACCAGATTTAAGGTATCTCAGTCTAAAATCATATTTCTCGACTAACAAATAATGTGCGGAATGAAGTCGATCAATCTGTGAACAATGTAAAGATAAATAAATGTAGTAAGGTAAAAGTGTAGGGACATGTTTGTTTGTGGAAGTTCGGATATCAAATCCTACGTCTCCCCTTTTTCCTTCTTCAGGAAGGTTCCACTAGAAGAGTTTGATGAATACAGATGCTGTAGACACCCAATCACCGAGCCTCGCTCCAGGTGAACTCCTAGCAACTCCAATCAACAAGCAGACGCAGCTGCTGAATACAAGTAATGGGATTTTTCGAACTGCTTCACAGAGCCAGTTTGTTACAGACTCAAAATGATAATTTAGTGAAATACACAACTATTTGAGACTGTAAATCTTCTGGTTTCTATGCTATGAAACTCGATTCACAAAAGTGAACCAGAAGATGATATCTCAAAGATTAAGCTATTAAGAACAACTAAGAAACTGTTCTTCGAGATTGAAAGCACCGGAACTTCAAGTAATATTTGCAGTGTAATTTCCAGTAACTAGGTGAGCATTGAAAGATAGCGTCGATAAGCAATAAGCTCGTAGAATAGATGAGAGACAGAGAATTGGAAGAGAGCTTCTCAATTTGAATTTTTCAGCCTTTTACACCCTTTGATCTCAACGGTCATTAAATTTTTCCTAAGGAAACAAAATCCTTTTTTAATATACGTTCCTCGTACAACCGTATATCCTGCTCCACCAAATGGTAATCTGCGCTTCATCAGGGCCAAATTTTCGTGTATCCATATTTTAGCAAACGTCGTATAACGTCCTCTGTATACTGTGTACAATCGCCCAAAATAGCTCTGACATGTCTCCTTGATTCCCTGCATTTGTACGATTCAATCGCAACCATTTATTCTTTCCAATTTTAAACATATGGTAGCGTTTGAAGCTGTTCGATTCTTACGCCTGAATGTTCTTTCCTTTAAAACAGTTCTTTTTGCCTTGAAATAAGTCACTATCTCGCCTCTTCTTGTGTATTCAAAGCTACCACAACTGAATATAAAGAGATAACTGAGTACTTGCAACATCTGAATGTAACCATTGAATGCAACAACTAAATGCTTGCGACTTCTGAAAAATATACTGTTCCAAAGTCTGAGTCGAACACTTTTGATAATGTCAGGCGTCGTGCTCTAAACAGAGTAAAATCATACAAACACATGCGGAAGCTATCAAAAAGCGGGTAAAATTTTTGCTTTTGGCCTGACGGTTTAAAACAATGTAATTTAAAATAGAGCGATACTCAAAATATATCCCAGTTTATAAAAACAACCAACAGTATAGCATACAACAACCATAACATGTATCAGACTCCAACTAATGGGTACAAAGCGCAGGGCATCCCCCTGGCTAACTGATACTTATATATATAAATATCCTATACCCAACTGGGATACGCTAACCACCTCCTGGGGCACAACCAGCTGGGTTATAACCACGACCAGCTGTAAAACCTGGGTTCCCTGAAAACAACACAAACAAGGAAACAAACCAAGCCCAAGAGGGACATGGGGTCAAACCCCAGTACGGAGAGCAAAAGATATAGCTAAAAGAATGCATAAGATAAAATGCAGATGCTATGCATGAGACACCGGATAACAACGGAAGGCTCAACCAACAAGGGAGCTAAGGAACTCAAACATAGCTCCAAGAATCTGCAACAACAGTGGCCACGGGTGTGTTCACAGTGTGGTAATGAGCCACTCGCCGTGACACTACACCCAAATACCAGATGAATCAAACAACTCAACCTGCCGTTGCCTCGCCAATGAACTATGGTAGTTAACCACTCGGCGCATGGTGGCTAACGATCCCAGCAGGGAGATGAGAGTGCGGTATTGCCGCTCGCCCTCGCATCCACCATATAACTAACAGCCAGATCTCACAAACAGCAACCTCAACAGGCAACAATTCACCGCAGCCAGCATATAGCCATCTCACAAATTATTCAAGCCATAACCTCACTGTAATTACAAGCTCAATCCGTACCTTAAATCTGCTCAACAATTACCACAAATGGATCCCGAGAAATCTGGTTAAAACCTGCTAAACAACGAAGCATAATTCTCAGGGATGCTATCAGAAGCTCATGGCTGGGAGCCACGCTCAACCAGAAACAATTCAATCCATACAACTAAACAAGAAGCTAAAACAAAGGCTAATACTAAGATCTCATCGACAATTAGAAGTTCTACCTCAACGACACAACACACGGCCGAAGGCAGCAACTTCGTGATCTCTCTCTAGCCAACACCCGCCCCCAAGAATGGTATAGGATGAAAGAGCTTCTCGAGAGGAGTCCAACGCTACCTCGTACGAACCAAACAACAACCAGCAACGACGGGAATTCACCGAAAAAGCTCACGGTGAACAGTGCTCTAGGGTTCGAGAAACAGAGAACGAATTTCAGGGAAAATATTCTAAGTATGGGATCTGATATCTCAATCGAAGACCAAGTCTTCCTATATATAAATCCCGTAGCTGCTGAAACTGTTTTTAAAAAAAATCCACCGACATAACCAGCAGGTACCAACAAACCAGCAGATGCAAAGAACCAACTGCTGAATTCTCAAACAACGCTAATCAAAACGATGTCGCAGCGACTTAACAAAACGGCGTCGCACCGCTTACGTCATCAAATCTGCCACCAGCTGGTCGCCTAACACCATCGGCTGGTTTCTCTCGGGTGAAATCCCTCCAAAAGCTGGTACCAGTCGCGACATCTAAAACGCAGCATTGCAACTAATTAAAATGGCGTCGCATAACCCATCGACTGGATTCCTTAGCGCTAACTAAAACGACGATGCATAGCCTACGTCATCTAGTCGCTAGTTCTCGTGCAAAACAACCAGACGCAGGCTACAGTAACCACCACCAGACGCAAGCTACAGTAGCGAACAAATCTCTCGCAGCTGGACAACCAATCGCAACATCCAAACGACGTCGCGCCAACTTATCGAAACGCTGTCGTTTTGCCCTCAACGAACAAAATAAACCAACGGCTGGATACAACACACTACCAGCTCTCACTTAACACAACGCACCCAGATTTCACTAAAATGACGGCGTTTAGGAATCTCGCGCTACCAAAACACGCTACTACTGGATTTCACCAATTCGACCAGCTTTCTCAATAAAACCAACTTTTACCCAAAATACCAAAAATACGAAGACTTCTAGAATTGTTCCAAATGCTATTTCAGACCCGAAAATGCCAACCAAACTTACAACCAGAGATCTAAACCACCAGAAATCTCTAAAAACCGATACATTCCAACAATTAAATCTTGATTACAAATCCAGGTCTCACATTTCTCCCCCACTAAAAAGGATTTCGTCCCCGAAATCAAACAACAATTCTGGCACAACAACACAACAGCAGAAATCAAAAAACAGCTCGCCTAACACAAGGCCAAGAGTTCAAGATAACTGAGCAAACATATAACAACTATGGAAGAAATACAACCAAAAGCTACAGACTACTGGAAATTTAGCTCAACAGCTACTCAAACAGATGCGGCCACTCGCGCTGCATCTTTTCTTCCAGCTCCCAAGTAGCTTCTTCCCTTCCATGTTTGCTCCACTGCACCATTACCAACGGAATGGTATTATTCCTCAACTGTTTCTCTTTTCTGTCAAGGATTTGCAAAGATAACTTAACGACTGATCTAGCTCAACCTCGTCAGTTCCAAGCACATGAGACGGATCTGGCTCATACTTCCTCAACATGGAAACATGAAAGACGTCATGAAGAGAAGACAACTCTGACGGCAACAACAACCGATACGCTAAAGGGCCAATCCTCTCAACAATCTCATACGGTC